>CM044007.1:34500841-34535841 GCA_024085815.1 Flaveria linearis | reverse complement strand
TTAAAAATGATTTTTTCATGCCAATTATTTTAATATAAAAATGAGGCGTTTAGTTTTAACGGGGCAAATCTCAGTTAAGATTTCAAGACGACGATGATTTAAGCTACGATAGCACACGCATAAGGTTAACTAAGCAACTAAACAGGCATAATATCCACATAGATGGGTTATAAGGGTGAGGAATGACCGACTACAAAAGTTAACAGATTACGTTAGTAGACGGACCTTTGGTGACGGATGTCACAGTATCCCCAGTTGAGGGAATTTCGTCCCGAAATTCAACTGGTGCTAGGTCTATGGGGGTCATCCTCGAATAGATGTGGGTGCTTAGGTCTCATCTGATCTTCGCGTTCCAATGTAAACTCTGGCCCTCGTTTGGAATTCCATCTTACACGAACTATAGGTATCTTGCTGCGCCTCAACCTTTTGACCTTTGGTCCATGACCTCAACAGATTCCTCCACGAAACGGAGGCTCTCATCAATCTTGATATCCTCAATAGGTACGTGAAGTGATTCGTCAGCTAAACACTTCTTGAGGTTCGATACATGGAAGGTATCATGTACAATGTTAAGCTCTTGTGGCAACCGTAATCGGTACGGCACCGGACCGATTCTTTCTGTGATCTCGAATGGTCCAACATATCTTGGGGCCAACTTCCTTTCTTTCCAAACCGTACGATCCCTTTCCAAGGAGAGACCTTAAGTAACACTCGATCCCCAACGTTAAACTCTACCGGCTTCTGACGGTTGTCGGCATAGCTCTTTTGGCGATCTCTAGCAGCTTTAAGTCTGTCTTTGATTTGGAAGATCTTATCGGTGGTTTCTTGAATGATTTCGGGACCCGTTAGCTGGCTTTCACCAACCTCGGCCCAACATACAGGCGATCTACATTTCCGTCCATACAACGCTTCGAACGGTGCACAACCAATACTAATATGGTAACTGTTATTGTAGGAAAACTCGATCAGCGGTAGATGAGTATCCCAACTGCCACCAAAATCAATAACGCATGCCCTCAGCATGTCCTCAAGCGTCTGTATCGTTCGTTCACTTTGGCCGTCTGTCTGGGGGTGATAGGCTATACTCATGTCTAATCGACTGCCCATCGCTTTCTGTAACATCTGCCAAAATCGTGAAGTGAATCGACTGTCTCGGTCGGATATGAGTGACACCGGCACCCCGTGTCGTTCACGACCTCTTTGATGTACAACCTTGCCAGCTTATCCATTTTATAGTCTTCTCGGATAGGCAAGAAGTGAGCGGATTTTGTCATTCGATCCACCACGACCCATATCGAGTCGTGTCCGCTTGGCGTTCTCGGGAGTTTGGTAATAAAATCCATAGTGAAGTTCTCCCATTTCCACTCGGGAATTTCAGGTTGTTGCAATAATCCCGATGGTTTCTGGTGTTCAGCCTTGACCTTTGAACAAGTCAAGCATTCGCTCACATATATAGCAATATCTTTCTTCATGCCTGGCCACCAGTACAGCTCTTTCAGATCGTGGTACATCTTGTCTGCACCAGGATAAACAGAGTATCGAATCTTGTGTGCTTCATCCAAGAGTAGTGTACGTACATCTCCCCATCTGGGGACCCATATACGATCCACGAAGTAATGTACGCCGTCATCCTTGCGAGTCATCTGTTTATCCAACCCTCGGAATTCTTCCCCGTAAGGTTTTCTTCTTTCAATGCCTCGTTTTGTGCAATTTGAATCTGAGCCTTTATATTAGTTTGAATAGTCAAACCTAGCGCTCGAGCACGTAATGGTTTCACGCGTTCTTTGTGGCTTAAAGCATCAGCCACCACGTTAGCTTTCCCGGGGTGATACCGGATTTCACAATCGTAGTCGCTAAGCAACTCTACCCTGCGTCGCTGTCGCATGTTAAGTTCCTTCTGATCAAGAATATGTTGAAGGCTCTTATGATCCGTGTAAATGATGCATTTGGTTCCATATAGATAATGCCTCCATATCTTGGTGCAAATACTACAGCGCCCAACTCCAAGTCATGAGTTGTGTAGTTCTTTTCATGCACCTTTAGTTGTCGCGATGCATAGGCAATTACCTTATCTTTCTGCATTAGCACACAACCCAACCTTGATGTGAAGCATCACAGTACACCACAAAATCATCGGTTCCGTCTGGGAGGAACAGTATCGGTGCGTTGCACAACTTCTCCTTCAATGTTTGGAACGCCTGTTCTTGTGCTTTCCCTCAATCGAACTTCTTGTCTTTCTGAGTCAACAAAGTTAACGGTTGGGCAATCTTTGAGAAGTTCGCAATGAAGAGACGATAGTATCTGCCAATCCTAAGAAATGCCGTATCTCTGAAGGTGTCTGTGGTGTATCCCATTTCTTCACAGCTTCAATCTGACCAGGGTCCACATGAATTCCATCTTCGTTAACCACATGACCCAAAAACTTCACTTCTCGAAGCCAGAATTCACACTTCGAGAACTTGGCGAAAAGTTTCTCTTCTTTCAATAGCTCTAGAATTGCTCGAAGGTGTTTTTTCGTGATCCTCCTTCGAACGAGAGTAGATGAGTATGTCGTCTATGAATACAATCATGAACTTATCCAAATAAGGCTTGCACACCCGATTCATTAAATCCATAAAGACAGCTGGTGCGTTGGTCAACCCAAACGGCATGACCAAGAACTCATAGTGCCCGTAACGAGTTCTAAATGCTGTTTTTGGAATATCGTCCTCGAATACTCTTAGTTGGTGATATCCAGATCGGAGATCGATCTTAGAGAAAATGAGGCTCCTTGCAACTGATCGAACAGGTCGTCGATTCTAGGAAGAGGATACCGATTCTTCAACGTCAATTTGTTCAATTCCCTGTAGTCGATACACATACGGAACGACCCATCCTTCTTCTTGACAAATAACACCGGTGCTCCCCACGGTGAATAACTCGGTCGAATAAAACCTTTCTCTAGTAGTTCTTGTAGTTGGCTTGATAACTCTTGCATCTCTGAGGGTGCTAACCGATACGGTGTCTTAGCTATCGGCGTAGCTCCAGGAACCAGCTCTATATGGAATTCCACCTGTCGTGGAGGAGGCAATCCAGACAAATCATCAGGGAACACTTCCGGGTAATCCCGTACAATCGGAATGTCGGCCAATTTCGTCTCTTCTTCCTTCTTTTCTACCACGTGAGCCAGAAAGGTGTAACACTGCTTTCGTAGACCTTGGCATGCTTTCATGCAGGAGATAAGCTTCAAGTTCTTTCCCGGTCGCTACCCTTGTATTCTGAGTACTTTCCCGTCTGACATTGGGATCTGCACTACTTTATCTCGGCAAACAATCTCGGCTCCATGCTTAGACAACCAATCCATTCCCACTATCACGTCAAAGCTCCCCAACTAAAAGGTATCAAATCTATATTGAAGGCCTGGTTTTCCAATATTAGGGTGCAGTTCTTAATAATTTCCTTTGCCTGTTCAACCCTACCATTTGCCATTTCTACAGAGTAACTAGTTTCTAGTCTACTGGCACTCAAATCAAGCATTTGCACAAACTCAGATGATATAAAACTATTGTCTGCTCCGGTATCAAACAGTACAGATGCGAAGTGGTTATTGAGTAAGTGCGTACCCGTGACAACGTTCGGATCCTGACGGGCATCATTAGCTCCAATGACGAAGGCACGACCCCGTGCAGCATTACCTTGGTTTCCTTGGCCTTGAGCACCTGCTATGGCCATTATCTGCTGTGGTTGTTTCCCTGCTGAACCGGTGCCCTATTCAGTCGGGGCACATATTCCTGAAGTGATCGAGGCCTCCACACTCGTAACAAGCCCTGGCATTCCCGGTGGGGTTAACCGCGTTGATGGGTGCCACCAGGTTTGGCGCTACTCTGCAGTCTCTTGCTTGATGCCCCGGGTGTCTGCAGTTCAAACACACCCGCACTGCGCTGCTGGAGGATGATAAAGATTACACCTGTCACATTTCGGGTGCGGCCCAGCATATTCCTTCTTCCCTTGAGTCACGCCACAAAGTTTCTGGTCGTTTTGCCCCTCTTATCAGACTTTCCAGTGCCAGACCGACTTGTTTCCACAGTCTCCTTCCTTTTCTCCGCTCCCCTACCTAATACTCCTGTTCTTATCATCTCGTCAGTGAGAGCGCCCGCTTTCAGAATAGCGCTCTGGATTGTTGGAGGAGCAGCTGCAGTTACCATCGCCCGGATTTGAGGCGCGAGTCCCTAAATGTACCTTTCTATCCTCTTAGATTCCGGAGTGACTAGGTGTGGAACTAGTCTAGCCAGCTCGTGGAATCTGTCAGTATAAGCTGCGTGCCCTGCCCCCACCATAGCATGATTCCAGAACTCATGCTCAAGCTTCTGCATCTCGTTGAGGGGGCAGTATTCCTCGGTAATCAGGCAGTATTCCTCGGTAATCAAGGCTTTGAATTCGTCCCAGGTCATCTGCATCGCAGATTCCCTTCCCCTAGCTTGAACCTGGGTGTTCCACCAGGTTAGTGCTCGGCCCTGCAGTGAGCATGTAACATACTTGATCCGTTGGCTGTCGAGGCATTCGCTGATGTCGATCACAGCCTCCATTTTCTCAAGCCATCTAATCAGGGCTATCGCCCCACCTTTACCATCGAAATCCCGGGGCTTACAGGCCACAAATTCCTTATAAGAACAGCCCCGTTTGGCGTTAGCCCCAGTTTCATTACCTGTTGTACCACCATTTCCGGTCTCCTGATTGCTTTTATTCCCAATCGGGTTCCCAGTATCCTCGTTTTCATTACCACCATCCCCGTGGGGGTGGTTTTGCTGTTGCAAAGCGTCGCTCACCTGAGCTACAATAGTTGGAATCAGGGCAGTCAATTGTTGAGCAATTAAGGCTGCCATATCAGGGTTCCAGTCCCTTGGTTATTGCCAGAAGGGCCTTCATTTGTTATTAGAGGTCTACCCCTGCCTCTGCGTCTGCCCTCGGGGCTTCACTTCCGCTACTATTGTTGCGGTGGATCTTCGAGGCGGCATGTTCTATTCATACAAAAGGCAACAAATAAACTTTAGTCGCCTTAAGATACACAAGTACTCCATTTATCAAGTTCCAACGTTTCATGCTCCGTCAGTCAAGATCACCATGCAGCCCATTTCAAGCATATTCTCGGTATATCGGTGATGTTTATATATAGGGTTCCCCGCAGCGTTCCCACCACACCCACGATGTACCGAGAATGATGCCTAATCCGGTTACATGACATCCGACCTCCTTCACATCATATCCATAATAATCCATCAAGTCAACTGAGGCCAAACATGTAATCACGTATAGTCTGGCGGAGGTTGTCTATCTCGCGTCCTTGAAAGGACTCAGACATAGCCTCCTCGGGTCGGTCTCAGTATCTTAGGTCAAGCGCAATGTATGATCTGTGACGATCTTTTCGGGTCTCAATACCCGAATTTGGTTATGATAACTTGGCGTGCAGAGGGAACGGAAGATCCAATAGAAGCATCTCATAGGGGTCGAGCACAAGGGCTCAAGCACAAAGTAAAAGATCACATAACAGAAGGGTAACCAAACATGTAAGGAGGAACACATACACGAGATATATAAATGCACACAAGCTTAAGCATGCAAATCTACATGAAGGTTCCTAGGTTATAGTCTAGGTCAAGTGTAATTGCCTAATTCTCTATAACCAATGGCTCTGATACCGGTCTGTCACACCCCCGCTGATAGCGGAAACACGGGGAATGTGAGCTAGACGGGATCGTCATAACACATGGTATGCAATATAGTAGCAATAATAATAATATGATGACAAGCGTGTCATGACGACACCCTAACACAATTGGAGACTTGTGTCGTGTATAGTCAAGGTTTACGACAACATAGCCGTAAGCACAACATAAATGATCACACAAGCATTAAGGATAACTTGTAATGTAAATTCCCACAACTCGGGAACAAGTATACAAAAGACCATGTTCAAGCTTTAGAAAAGTAATAATCACAAAATCCATCCTAGGGTCTCCTCTAAAACGCAGCACTCCTAGATCTTGAATTACCTTGATCACCTGAAAAGAGATGCTCAAAACGGTCAGCATAATTGTTAGTGAGCTTCGTAGGTTTTAAGTAATAAAAGATGTTAAGATGAAACCAGTAAGATTAATAATGGCCGCCGCAACTATACTTATGTATAGGCGGTTGTACAAGTTATAAGTAGCTACAACCAAACCTAATGTTCGGTTCCTCACGGGAATTGATGGCTGTAAAGAAGAATATTCTCAAGGCATAAATAGTTTAATAAGACATAGCAAGATCCACACAGCGCATACATATAGTGTATAACCAAACCAGTCCATAGGTCCCATTACCGGGATTAATGGTTATATAAAAAGGTTTTCCATAGTAAATGAGTTTAACATGACGTAGCAAGATCCACACAGCGCATACGTTTAGGTTACAACCAAACCAATCCTTAGGTCCCAATTACCGGGATTAATGGTTGTAGTGGATGATCGGCTTAGAAGAACCACACAGAAGAACCACACAGAAGAGCCACACAGCCGAGAGCATCCAAGGTCAATAGCATTCACAAGTAGCATCAAACAACACATAACATCAAGTAGGAGCACATTGTAATGTGTTACCACTAAGTAATATACATAGGGGTAACATAGCACATAGTTCAAGTTCACATAGCAGAAATCACAAGATAAGCAAGATAATATACGCATATAAGTAGTAGCCACTTCCACTATGGAAGGTGCCTGAAATCAAGTTATATAGGTGAGCATTCTTTTCCCCCAAGTTGAAAATATTTCAAAAAGGTTTTATAAGAGTAAAAGGGCCACGAAACTCACTGAACAGATGATAGGCACGTGTGATGAATATTCCCAACGGTAGGATGCTATGAACAGTCAAACACCTATTGACAGTTACTGACAAGCATTAATAACGAGCATAAAGCATAAGATGATATCAATAGTCTCGGGCAGTTTCGGTTCGGTGTCGTGGGTAGTACACACACAAGCAGTCACACACATCTCAGACTAGGTTATTTTAAATAATATGTGCCTGTTGATAGCGTTGACTTTAATCTTTGTGGTCAAGCTATGACACTTTATTAATGTTACCTTATCGTCGTAAGATCTCCGAAAAGGGGATCCACACACACACACACACACACTATTATCAGTCACACAACAGGACCGGACGCACGACTCAATCCTTCCTTCGTACGAATGGACCTTCAGTCATACGAATCAGCTTCATCCGTACGATTGAACTTTCATTCATGCGACTAAGCATCCAGTCATACCATGCAAGACTCAGTCATACGACTCAACCTCCATACACATGATTGGACCTTCATTCGCACGAATCAGCTTCATTCGTGTGATTGAACTTTCAATCGTGCGACTGGACTTTCAGTCGTACGACTCACGCACAATCGCACACAATCTCATTCGGACTGACTCAATTGCACGCACACTCACTTGCACAGACTCATTCGCACACACATTCATTCGCACAGACTCATTCGCATGACTCAGTCGTACGATTTGCCCATCGCACGGCTCAGTCGCGTGACACACTCATACGCCTAACCCAGTCGCACGACTCACCCCAGTGGCACGGTTCAGTCGGCCGAATGGCCCAGTCGCCCGGCACAGCAGATCGCGACTGCTGAGACTTCGAGCAGCGTCCAGCTGCTCCGGGCGTGGGTTTCACACACCAAGAACCTCCAGAACCCATATCCTAACATGTCTAGAAAAGAAGCACACTCAAAAACACAACATGCAAGCCCACGCGACCTCATGTGCTCGGATGAACCCGAGCACCCGAAACCCTAGAAAACGCAGCAGCTAAATCGAGCTAAAAACAAGGTAAGCGAGGTTATCTACCTGCTAGGAACGAGTATACACGATGTCACTCAAGATTTGACGACGAAAATGCAACAAACGGGTCGATTTTTGGTGCAAGATCGATGTGGAGATGAAGAAGAAGAAAGAGCGATGAAGATGAAGAAGTGAAGAGAGAATAGCTGGGAAGAGGGTATTTATACCCAACCTAGTTTGACAATTTGTCAAGTTTAGTCCCTGTACTTTGCCCCGAGTTCCTAAATTTTGTTTCGGTTTAAAACGTTATTTTATTAGTCTTGTTTTTATTAATGATAAAATGTCGTTAATGTTATTTACAAGTTAAAATGATTTTATTCGTGACAATTATTTTAATTTAAAAATGACGCGCTTAGTGTTAACGGGGCAAATCTCAGTTAAGATTTCAAGACGATGATGATTTAAGCTACGATAGCACACGCATAAGGTTAACTAAGCAACTAAACAGGCATAATATCCACATAGATGGGTTATAAGGGTGAGGAATGACCGACTACAAAAGTTAACAGATTACGTCAGTAGACGGACCTTTGGTGACGGATGTCACACATATCAATCTTTCACCATCTGCTTTTTCAACTGAGAAGAGAAGAGAGAAGAAAGGGAGAGTGCTTTCTCGGGTATTCAAGCAAGAAGGCGAAGAATTTGCTTAGATAAGTGTTTTATGTGTAATTGACTCGGTTTTCTTGGTGGTTTAACCTTTAGAAACCGTTTTGTATGTGTTTAAGTGTTCAGGTTGTGTTTTTGGTTTGTTTTAGGTGCTTGAACTCATGAACAATCATGTTTGGAGGAGTTTTACTTGTTTGCTGCATTAGGTGAGTTCTAGACCCCAGTGTCTACATGTTTTACAACTTCTTTGGGGCTGAAAATGTATTAAAATGGGTATTACTACTATTATTATGTATACCAGTTTGTTTCATGCTTGTGTGATAATGTTTTACGGTTGTTTATGTGATGTATAGGCTTAGTATGGTGTTATTAAGCTTAGAATGGGTTAGTATAATGTTTGGGATTAAAAATAATTGAGAAGTATGATAAACAAGTTGTTCATGCGCCTAAATAAGGCTTATGCGCCAAAATAAGGCTCATGCGCCTAAGATTGCCTTAGAAAAGTTCTAAGTAGTGTCATGCGCCCAAATAGAGTTCATGCGCCTAAATAGTACCCCATGCACCCAAATTATGCCTTAGAATTTCTAAGTATAAGTCCATGGGCCTGAAAAGTAGTTGATGCGCCTAAGACTTAGTGTCAGACGCCTAAGTATACCCCATACGCCCAAATAGTGCCCATGCGCCCGAAATGGCTCATGCGCAAAAGTGTTGAAAACGCCCAACTAAGCCCATGCGTCCGTATAGCGGTAATGCGCCTGAACAGGCCTCATGTGCCTGCATAGTTGCTCATGCGCCTAGAACACTTGGCTTATTTTTCGAAATTTTGAGAAAAACAAAATGATTAAGGTTTGACCCAAGTTTGACTTTAGGGTTTTAATTGTTATTATATTGCATTATTATAAGCTTTTCATATGTCCATAATAATTATTATTGTGTGACTTTACGTGGTATGTTATGATCACAAATACAAAGTACTATCATTAACAAAAGTGAAAGATTAATGATAAAGAAAGGTTGAACGTAATTGAAATAATGTAAGTTTTGCAAGCATACAGGAGGTGCACAACCATGTTGTCGTTAGCCCAACTGTGATGCGGGTTAGCTACCCTGAAGGATACACACAAGGTCAATCATTGAGATTGACAGGACCCTTGTGGCATACCCTAGGTGACTGGGTCGGCTTTGTGCATAATGTTCGTGGTCTATTTATAGACCACAGGCCCAGCACCAGTTTCGTGCACAATGTTTGGGGTATTGCACATTGGTCCATATAGACAGTGAAAGATAATGTTAAAAGTATGAAATGAACAAATGCACACAGTAAAGGAAGAAAGAAAGAAAAAAAGTATTACCTTGATGTATATTTGATACGTGTTCACGTACAAAGGTAAGGAAAGTATTTATTGAAAGAGTATTTTCATATATATATATATATATATATATATATTATACAAGGTATTTTTAATACTATTAAAACTAGAACTCACTCAGCAACACTGACTTTTATACATTTTCAGCTGGCAGGTAATTATTGCTGAGGATGGCACGCGGGAAAGCTACTCGGCAGGACAAGACTGACATACGTTCATGACTAATAATTTTGTTGCTTTGTAATGCAGTTAAACAATCTTTTGTAACTGATAACAATTATGGGTGTATTGCTTAGCAACAGTTTTTATTAATGATTGGATGACTTTTGATATTAATTCTGATGCATTGTTTTACGAAATGTATATTATTATGTATCTATGATGCGATGAATGACCAATTGTGAGGTGCGCGGGAACGGGGCCATACAAGTTGGTATCAGAGCCATTGTTTAAGTGAAATTGGGTAAAATATTTTCAAAAACCTAAACTTAAATTGAAAATGAGACGAATAGAGGGACGTCAGCCCGAGTAGCTACGTGCCATCAGGTATTTCTTTCCTTAAAGTTAATCAGTATTATGTGCATGTGCTATTTGACTTATGTGTTCTTCGTAAGTTTAGATGCTGATGTAGTCAGGATATGAAATGCTTGGGGTGTGAAGAGTAAAGTAAGTGGCTAATCATAACTGGATAATGTAATTAGGGACTTACTATACTTAACATAAACTGATCAATTGCCTTGAATGACTGCGTTAGTGTTTGAATCTTATAGCATTTAGGGAATGGCTGGACGAAAAACTTCCAAGGCTTCTAGAGGCAGAGGTCGTGGCAGACATGGTACTGGGTCGCGTGTGACCAGGAGTAGAGCTATGTGACCAGGAGTAGAGCTAAGGCTCCCGAGACAGCTCACGAGAACCCTAAGGTTCATGGTCTAAGTGAGGAGAATGAGAATGCTAGTTTGAATGCCTCAGCTAGGGAGGCGATTACTGATGAGGTACAGCAGGTCATGCAGACAGTCTTACTGTCTGTAGTGACCGAAGTCATCAGGGCTGTGAGGAATGAGGAGAGGAAGGAGAAGGAAGATATGAAGGGGTCAACGGGAAAGGGAAGCAAGGGGGAGGAGGAACAACCGAGGCCTGAGACCGTGTTGTCCGATGATGAGGAGGATAATTCTTTGGGGGTGATGATAAAGGGGTGCAGTTATGGGGCATTTCAAAGGTGTAAGCCCCCGACAATGGTAATGCTGCTGCCACTCGCCGCTAGGTGAGGCAAATGGAAGCGGTGCTGGAGGTTAGTGAGTGTCGCAAATACCAAAAGGTGAACTTCGCTACTCACTCTTTTGTCGACTTAGCGTTGTGTTGGTGGGAAAACATTGTCCAAGCTGAGGGAGCAAGAGCCATCGGGAAGATGCGATGGAAGGAGCTGAAGCAGTTAGTGATCGAGGAATTCCGTCCTCACAGGGAACTCGATAAGATCGAGAGGGAGTTCCAACAGCTTTAAGCGGGAACGATGACCCACCAGCAGTACACCATCAAATTCAGTGAAATGGTGAGGCTGGTACCGGATAAGGTGACGCCGGTGACAAGGAAGATGAAGAGATACATTCAAGGATTGCCAGCCGACATTCGCAGGCACCTGATCGCTGCTCAGCCAGTTACCTTTTGATCGGTTGTAGACTTGCCGAGCAGGTTGTACGACGAATAGGAGGAGACAGTGTTGGAGGTGAAGAAGACAAGTGGTGGTGATAAGAACTGGAACGGGAAGAGTTTTGGACGTGGTGGTTTCACTCCAAACAATAAGAAGATGAAGGTGGATGATCGTAGGGTGTCGTCAAGCCCGGGACTAAGGAAGTGCGACAAATGTGGAAGGGAGCATACTGGTGAGTGTAGGTTAGGATTGAATGTATGCTTCAGGTGTGGCAAGCCTGGCCACATTGCTAGAGACTGTATTGTGCCGAGGTGTTATACCTATGGCGAGGAGGGCCACGTGAGCAAGGACTGCAAGAAGTCGAGGGTGGAAAACTCTAGGGAGAAGAAGAAGGCTGAAGAAGGAGGACAGAGGGCGAGTGCTAGAGCCTTCATGATGATCCGGGAGGAAGCCAGAGTAGATCCCAATGTCATGTCAGGTATGTTTCTAGTAAACCAAACTTGTTGCCTCTGTATTATTTGATTCCGGTGCTAGTAGGAGTTTTATTTCTACAACATTCTGTGATAAGCTATCTGCTAGTAGTAGAATTATTAGTGAGCCATTCGATGTAGAAACTACCATTGGTAAGTCCACTAGAATTACTGATATGATAGAGGACTGTGTCATAGAATTAGAAGGTTACAGTTTGCTGCTAGGTTACATGTGATGCCCCTAGGTGGATTCGATGTAGTACTAGGGATGGATTGGTTAGCGACCTATGAGGCGAACATCATATGTCGCAAGAAGATGATTCGACTAGTGGCGCCCGATGGGAGTTCGGTGACGGTTTATGGAGATCGCATTACTACTATTCCAAAGGTGATTTTGATGACAGTGGTGGGGAAGTGCATGAGACGTGGATGTAGTGCCTATCTGGCCTACGTAAGAGATGTGGATGCGTCATTGCCACAACTATCCGACATGCCAGTGGTATTCCAAGACGTGTTTCCAGAAGACTTACCAGGTGTGCCACCGGATCGCGAGATTTATTTCAAGATTGATCTGATACCCGGCTCAAACCATTGCCAAGGAACCATACCAGTTAGCTCCTACCGAGATGAAGAAGCTAATGGCTCAGCTGCAGGAGTTGATGGATAAGGGATTCATCCGATCGAGTATCTCTCCATGGGGTGTTCCGGTCTTGTTTGTGAAGAAAAAGTATGGTGGTATGCGAATGTGCATCGACTACCGAGAGCTTAACAAGTTAATGGTGAAGAATCGGTATCCGTTACTAAGGATTGATGGCTTGTTCGATCAGCTCCAAGGTGCCAGTTGGTTCTTGAGGATAGATCTTTGATCTGGCTACCATCAATTGAAGGTGAAGGAACAAGATATCCTTAAGACAGCTTTTCACACACGTTATGGACACTATGAGTTCCTCATTATGTCTTTTAGATTAACTAACGTGCTAGCTGCCTTTATGGACTTGATGAACCGAGTGTGTCGGCCGATGTAAGATAAATTAGTGATTGTGTTTATTGACGATATCCCTGATTTATTCTAGGAGTGAGGAAGAACATGTCGGCCACATGCGGGAGGTATTGGAAACACTTAGGAGAGAGAAGTTGTATGCTAAATTCTCTAGGTGTGCTTTTTGGTTACGCGAGGTTCAATTTTTAGGTCATGTTGTTAATGCTGAAGGAATCATGGTGGACCTGGCAAAGGTTGAGGCGATGATGCAATGGAAGTCCCTAAAGATGCCATCCGAGATCCGCAGTTTCTTGGGTTTGGCAGGATATTGCAGGAGATTCATTCAGGAATTTTCAAAGATAGTCTCACCTTTGACTAAGTTGACTCGTAAGGATGTGAAGTTTGTGTGGAGTCGAGAGAAGGAGCGTGCTTTTAAGGAACTTAGGATGAGATTGACTCAATCCCATGTCTTGACACTACCTGATGGGAGTGAAGACTTAGTGGTATACTCGGATGCTTCCTATTCGGGACTTGGTTGCGTGTTGATGCAACGTAGGAGAGTAATTGCCTACACATCCCGACAGCTAAAAACCCACGAAGTCAACTATCCTAAACATCACTTGGAGCTAGCCGTCGTGGTCTTCGCAATAAAGATTTGGAGGCACTACTTATACGGGACAAAGTGCACAATCTTCACCCACCACAAGAGCTTAAAGTACTTCTTTGAGCAGAAGGATCTCAATATGAGGCAAAGGAGGTGTTTAGAGTTGATCAAGGATTATGATTGTGAGATCCACTACCATTTGGGCAAGGCCAACGTTGTGGCCGACGCCCTTAGCCGAAAGGAAAGACCCGAGCTGATTCGGGTGAAGGCATATCGGTTAGTAATAACCTCGGACGTGATGACGCAAGTCAATGAATTTCAGAATGAGGTGTTGAAAGAAGATCGCCTCAACTCTGAGTGAATGAGAGGTATAGTCGTGGAGTTGGGAGAAAACACTCACGGAGTTAGAACCCGTTTCGGATGGATGTGGATCCCTAGTTAAGGAGATCTGTGAGGGAGAATCATGGATGAAGCTCACAAGACTCGATACTCTATTCATCCCGGTGCAACGAAGATGTATCAAGACATGAGGAAGGACTACTGGTGGTCAGGTATGAAACGTGATGTGGTGGAGTATGTGAGTAAGTGCCTTACTTGCTTGCAAGTGAAGGCCGAGCATCAGAAGCCTTACAGGAAGATCTAACCATTGGATATAACAGAGTGGAAGTGGGAGCATATCACCATGGACTTCATTACGAAGTTACCCCGCACAGCGAGAGGGTACGATGCCATCTGGGTGATTGTTGATGGTCTAACCAAGAGTGCACACTTCCTACCGATCAGCAAGACGTATTCATCCGAGAGACTGGCAGACCTGTTCATCGAGGAGATTGTAGCTCGTCATGGTGTACCGGTATCTATCGTGTCGGATCGTGACACCCGATTCACATCGAAGTTTTGGAAGAAATTCCATGACACGATGGAGACGAGGCTACACATTAGCTTGGCTTATCATCCTCAAACAGACGGTCAGTCTAAGAGGATGATTCAGATGCTCGAGAACATGCTTCGGGCATGTGTAATCATCTTTGGAGGAAGTTGGGATGACCACTTACTGTTAGCAGAGTTCTCGTACAACAAGAGTTATCATGCCAGCATTGGTATGCCTCCATACGAGATGCTATAAGGTAGGAGATGTAGGACGCCCGTATGTTGGGGAGCCATTGGGCAGAAGGAGCTGGGAGGTGTCGAGGTGAGCGAGGCTATGACTGAGAAGTTAGAAAAGATCAAAGCCTTTATGAAGGCAGCTAAGGATAGAAAGAAGTCATATGCTGATAAGAGACGTAGACCGATTGAGTTCCAGGTGGGTGATATGGTTATGTTGAAAGTCTCACCTTGGAAAGGTATCATTGGGTTCAGGAAATAGGGTAAGCTAAGCCCAAGATACATAGGACCTTTCCGAATCATCGCACGAGTAGGAGATGTGGCTTATCGACTTGAACTGCCAGATGAGTTAAGTGGAATTCATCCCACATTCCATCTATCTCATCTGAGAAAGTGCTTAACTGATGAAGACATGGTTGTACCACTGGGGGATATCGAGGTGGACAAAAGGCTCAATTACGTGGAGCAACCAGTGGCAATTATTGATCGGAAAGAGAGGTGGTTGAGATATAAAGTGGTTTCACTGGTGCGTGTATAGTGGAAGCACAGGAAGGGATCTGAGTCTACATGGGAGAAAGAAGAAGAAATGAGGCAACACTACCCACAGCTATTTGAAGAGTGACAGGTTTCGGGGACGAAACCTCTTTAAGGGGGGTAGACTTGTAACACCTGTAATTTTTATCTAGATAAAGAAAAAGAAGATAATAAGGAAAGCAAATAAAAAGTATCTTACAAGAAGAGAAAAAGAGATTAAAGCAGAAGGGGCCAGATTTAAATAGTACAAAAGTCAAAATAATATAATATATATGAGCATGGCCGCCCATATCAATCTTTCACCATCTTCTTTTTCGACTGAGAAGAGAAGAGAGAAGAAAGAGAGAGTGCTTTCTCGGGTATCAAGCAAGAAGGCTAAGAATTTGCTTAGGTAAGTTTTTTATGTGTAATTGACTCAGTTTTCATGGTGGTTTCACCTTTAGAAACCGTTATGTATGTGTTTAAGTGTTCGGGTTGTGTTTTTGGTTTGTTTTAGGTGCTTGAACTTGTGAACAAAGAAGTTTGGAGGAGTTTTACTTCTTTGCTGCATTAGGTGAGTTCTAGACCCCGGTTTCTACATGTTTTACAACTTCTTTGGGAATGAAAATGTATTAAAAATGGGTTTTACTAGTATTATTATGTATACCCGTTGTTTCATGCTTGTGTGATAATGTTTTATTGTTGTTTATGTGATGTATAGGTTTAGTATGGTGTTATTAAGCTTAGAATGTGTTAGTATAATGTTTGGGACTAAAAATAAGTGAGAAGTATGATAAACAGGTTGTTCATGCGCCTAAATAAGGCTCATGCACCTAAGATTGCCTTATAAAAGTTCTAAGTAGGGTCATGCGCCCAAATAGAGTTCATGCGCCCAAACAATACCCCATGCGCCCAAATTATGCCTTAGAATTTCTAAGTATAAATCCATGTGCCTGAACAGTAGTTCATGCACCTAAGACTTAGTCTTAGACGCCTAAGTATACCCCATACGCCCAAATAGTACCCATGCGCCTAAAATGGCTCATGCACCTAAGTGTTGAAAATGCCCAAGAAAGCCCATGCACCCGTAAAGTGGTAATGCGCCGGAATAGGCCTCATGCGCCTGCATAGTGCTCATGCGCCTAGAACACTTGACTTGTTTTCTGAAATTTTCAGAAGACAAAATGATTAAGGTTTGACCCAAGTTTAACTGTAGGGTTTTAATTGTCATTATATTGCATTATTATAAGCTGTTCTATTGGGTTTTGTAGATGTTTATCAAAGTCATATTAACCATTAATATGTAAAAACGCAACGGAGTTATAATCAAAAACCATTTTGAGATTAGTTAGTTTATGCATCAAATACATTTGACTAAAACAAAACCCATGAACAAGGATCTTCATATGAAAGAACATGCTATCAAAAACACATAACAACATCATGAACTACCTCTTAGAACGTGGGTTTGGAGGTGTAGAAGAGGATGTTTGAAAGCTAAATCTCCAATGTAGAAGACCTCAAGAGGTGATACCCGGCAAGCCCTTCCAAACACCTACTTGTTAGGTAGGAAAACACCACAACCCAACTCCTTCTCTTAGAACCCGAAAATTAGCCAAGTGAGCTTTAATTTTCAGCCAAGAATAGCTCCAAAATTCAGCCAAGAAATCGAATTTGGAGAGAAGGAATAGAGAAGAGAAGAGCTTTGCATGTAGGAGAGAGAGTGTGCTTAATGGAAGAGTGTAAGAATAAATCAAGTCTTGCACTTGCCAAGACAAAATGGGTGGAGACTCCAAGGCCAAGGTGGCGGCCGAAATCCCATTTCAAATGGGTTCCCCCCATTTTATTTCTTTTATAAGATTTGGACTCTTTTAAACCCTTATTTTATAAAATTAAAACCAATTTTAATTTTATAAACTTAACACACTTTTATTTGATTTTATTCAACCAACTTAAATAATGAAACAAATAATTTCTCATGAACAAATTATCCGCATAATGTTGTTCATTTGCAAAAGCAATGTTTTAGAAAACCCATTTTCTAAATTGGTGTCAATATTTATTTGTATGATCTCATCAATGAATAAATACTTATTGGTGTTTGCTTGGCTTGTTATTGGGTATGACCCGACTTGGATCATAACGTACTAACCACATCAATCTTGTATGTGTCTTGGGCATATAAGATCCAACAATCTCCCACTTGTACAAGATTCATAGAAGATTGATGCAAGTAGTAAATACTGCCTAACAACGATTTACTACCCTTAATACGTATGACAAAGTGTCATTCAATAACAGCATCCTTTTCAAGTACCATACTCGAAATGTTTTAGGTGAATCAATCATCTATCCTTTTGTCACAGATGTCATGTTAAATCCCAGACACACAGCATTGTCATCCTCCAATGATTTAACTTTAACAGGCCTTAGACATCTAACTCTCAATGAATAAGAGGAACAAATTCCATCTTGACTACATACGTCTCTCACAATCACCTTATGTCCTACCTGAACCCAGCCTTATGTACTGCCATTTTTCAGAACAGCGAAGTACTAAGTCAAAGTACGATACTTGGTGAATATCTAGACCCAATATGTATCTCAGGTCTGAGGATACAATGATATTCGCCTTTACTCAATATCTCTTCTGACTAATCACAAAGATTCCATGCAGAAATAATTGAGAGCGGGTCAGTCCTATATCTATATCCCATAGATATCAATGAACCTTGGTAGCAACCTCTTGCTCTATATTCATACCTTATGAAAATCAACCAATCCAAGTTCATTATAGTCTTACATTCATAGTTGTTCCCACAAGTATGATCGACTACAGACGTTTAGAATAACTTACTTATTCACGAATTTAAACATGCTAAAATGGAAGAATAAACGAAAATTATAACCATATAATTAAGTCAAATAACATAAGTTCTGATATCCAAATACAACATTTGATCAAGTCCAATCACTAGAATATCAAATTCCTAAGGCACAAGTATGAATTTCATGCTTTGACCTTTCTAGGAGCTTCATGAATGGATCCGCAACGTTTTGATCGGCAACTTTACGAATACATATCTTTCCCTTTTCAACTTCATCCCTTATGTAGTTGAGCCTCCGTTCAATGTGCCGAGTCTTTTAATGAGCACAAGGTTCCTTGATTTGAGGAATCGTACCCTCGTTGTCATAAAAGATCTCTAAGGGGTCTTGAATGGTAGCAACAACCTCTAGATCAGCAATGAACTTCCTTAGCCTTGCAGCTTCTTGAGCTGCCAATGAAGCGGCAATGTATTCTGATTCTGTTGTAGATAGTGCCACTACATCTTGCTTTGAGCTCTTCCAAGATACCGCTCCTCCATTCATAATGAAGACATATCCCGACTGTGATCGAGAATCATCTCGATCAGTTTGGAAACTCGCATCCGTGTAACCCTTTACAACGTGCTCCTCCTCACCAGATCCATATATTAAGAACATATCCTTAGTGTTTCTAAGGTATTTCAAAATACTCTTAACAGCCATCCAATGACTATTACCAGGATTCTGTTGATATCTACTTGTCATGCTTATAGCACATGACACGTCCGGCCTAGTACATATTATTACATACATGATGGATCCTATAGCAGATGCATATGGGACTCCATTCATTCTTTCTTGTTCAACCTTTGAACTAGGGCATTGAGACATGCTCAATTAAGTCCCCTTTTGAATAGGTACCAAACCTTTCTTAGAATTCTCCATCTTGAACCTTTTAAGACTTTTTCAATGTATGCACTTTGGTTTAAACCTATCAACCACCTTGATCTATCCCTATAGATCTTTATTCCCATAATATAGGCGGCTTCACCAAGATCCTTAATGGAAAAACAGCTTCCAAGCCAGGCTTTTACACCTTCCAAGGTTGGAATGTCATTTCCAAATAGTAAAATATCATCGACATATAATACAAGGAAAGTAATAATGCTCCCACTAGCTTTCCTATACACACAAGCTTCAAAGCGTTTTTAATGAAGCCAAATTTCTTTACTTCATCATCAAAACGGTGATTCCAACTTCTCGATACTTGTTTCAATCCGTAGATTGACTTCTTTAACTTGCATACCTTGTTAGGATGTTTTGGATGAACAAAACCTTCAGGCTATTCCATATGGACATCTTCCTCAAGATATCCATTAAGGAAAGCGGTTTTGACATCCATTTGTCAAATCTCATAGTCATAATATGCAGCTATGGCAAACAATATCCTGATAGACTTTAGCATTGCCACAGGCGAGAAAGTTACATCATAATCAACCCCTTGAGTTTGAGTGAAACCTTTTGCTACAAGTATAGATTTATAAGTATCCAAGTTTCCATGCATATCGGTTTTCTTCTTGAAAACCCACTTACTTCCAACTACTTTGGATTTAAGGGGTGGTGTAACCAATTCCCAAACTTGGTTATCATACATGGATTGCATCTCAACGTTCATGGCTTCTTGCCATTTGTCAAAATCAGGTTTTGACATTGCATCACGGTATGTGGTTGGTTCATCCGAATCTACCACATAGCATCCATCCATGAAAAATCCATATCTCTCAGGAGGAACACTAGTTCTACCAGATCTACGAACATTTTGTGTATCTTGATCATCCATATGATCATTTTCAACATCCTCATGTTGATTGCTAGTATCAACCGAATGTGTATCGTCTTGTGATTTTTGAACCTCTTCAAGTTCCACAGTTCTTCCACTAGTTCCTTCCAAAAGGAACATAGTTTCTAAGAACTCTGCCTTGCGAGCAATAAACACTTTCTGCTCTGTTGGATCATAGAAATAATATCCAATACAATCTCTAGGATATCCAATGAAGATACACTTAGTGGATCGGGCTTCCAGTTTGTTTTGAGTGTATTGCTTAGGATAATCCTCACACCCCCAAACTTTTAAATATGACAATGATGGAACCCTTCCAAGACATACTTCGAAAGGTGTCCATTCCACTTTCTTGGTTGGGGCTAGATTTAAAATACGGGCCACGGAGAGCAAAGCGAAACCCCAAAATGATAGAGGTAGTGTACTTCTAGCCATCATAGATCGAGCCACATCCAATAGAGTCTAATTCCTCCTCTCAGACGCACCATTATATTGTGGTGTTCCAGGTGGAGTAAGTTGTGAGACAATCCCATAACTGTTGGGTTTTGTAGGATGTTTATCAAAGCTACTTTAACCATTTAAACTATGAAAACGCAGCAGATTTAGGAGTTTAACATATGGTTTATAATCTAAAAATTTGACCATTTTAAACCACAAACAAAAACTCAAGAATAAGGATCAAAACGTATGTAAAATAGTATGCTATCAAACTAAACACAACAACCATAGGGTGTTCATAGAAACAACCTTTCTTGAACAAAATGTGGTAGATGTTTAAGATGAAGAAGATAATGTTTTGGGTGGCTAGCCTTCAAAGGAGAAGACCTCAAAACCGTGATACCCACAAGCTCTTCAAACACCTTGCTTGTTAGGAGGCAACACCAAAGAACTCTCTTCCTTGGCTCCTCAAGAATCTGAAAATTTTAGCCTTTTTTTCTTCCTTGAATCTGAAAATTTCAGCCTTTTGGAGAGAGTTTTGCTTGAGTGTTTATTAGAGAAAAATGTGTCAAATGAATGAAGAGTGTAAGAGTGGTAAAAGAGTGCTTGGACCAAGACAAGACAAGGGGAGTCCCAATGCTCCTTTGGGCGGCCGAATATAGGCCTTCAAAATGGGTTCCCCCCCCCCATTTTAGTTTTTTATAAAATGTTACACTCTTAGCCCTTCATTTTTTTATAAAATTAAATCCTCTTTTAATTTTATAACAATAATACACTTTTATTTGTTATTATTTAACCAACTTAAATAATGAAACAAATAAATATCTCATGAACAAATTATCCATATAATATTGTTCTATCACAAAAACAATATTTAGAAAACCAATTTTCTAAATAGGTGTCAATATTTATTGTATGATTTTATCAATAAATAAATGTTTGTTAGTGTTTGTATAGCTTGTTATTGGGTTTGACCTGACTTGGATCGTAACGTACTAACCACATCAATCTTGTATGTGTCTTGGGCATATAAGATGCAACAATAACTTCTAAGATAGTTTTGAAATTCACTACTTAGGTATTCACCTCCTCTATCGGTATGAAGAATCTTGACCGTTTTGTTGAGTTGATTTTCTACTTCATTTTTGAAGATTTTGAACATTTTAAAAGATTCATGTTTGAGTCTTAATAAGTACACATACCCATAACGACTATAGTCATCGGTAAAGGTAATGAAGTGTCTTTCACCATTCCTAGTTATTGGTTTAAAAGGTCCACATACATCCGAATGTATGATCCCTAATAAATCTTTTGCCATTTCATTAGTCCCACTAAAAGGGGCCTTTGTCATTTTACCTTGTAAACAAGACTCGCATACATCAAATGAATCATTTTCATTAGTTTTTAAAAGACCATTCTTTTGAAGTTTTTCCAGATGATTCTTGTTTATGTGTCCAAGGCGACAATGCCAAAGATAGGAATCACTCAAATCTAATTTGAGCTTTTTGGTGGTTGCTTGGTACATTGAGCTATCGTATGTTGTGTTATCATGAACCAATTCATAAATACCATTACAAGGCATAGCCTTAAAATAAAACACATGATTCAAACAAACATGGATATCATTGTCAACAAATTTGAAATCATAACCACATTGTCTTAGAAGGGAAACTGAAATAATATTCCAAGTCAAACTAGGAGCATACAAAACATTTTTCAGAATGACTTTCAAACCACTTGAAAGTTTAAAAAAGTCTCCTTGGGCTTCAACTTCAACTTTTGCTCCATTGCCATAAAGAGACTATCATCCCCTTTTTTGTAATGCTTATTTCTTATGAACCCATGCAACAAATTGCAAATATGAGTTCCACATCCGGTATCCAATACCCATGTGTTAGAAGAAATAACATTTAGCTCAACATGTATCATAAAAGTCATACCTGAGGCTTGCCCCGCATCCCTCTTGTCTCTCAACTCTTTGAGATAGACCGGACAGTTTCGTTTCCAATGGCCTACCTCACCACACTCAAAACATGGATCATCTTTAACAACCTTTTGCTTCTTTCTTTGGATTTCACTTTAGCCTTACCCTTCCTTTTCCCTTTAACGTGTCCCTTCCCTTTGGCAACACTTGCCTTAGGGTCGGGGTGGTTCCTTTTCTTACTACCTCCCTCATTGATCGTAAGGATAGGTAGAACCTTTCTACCCATGCCCGCCTTGGCCGTTTTGAGCATTGCATGAAGCTCACCAATGCTCTTGTCCCATCCATTCATGTTATAGTTCATAACAAAACTTTCAAACTTCTTGGATAAGGAGTTGAGGATCAAATCCATAGCTAACTCGTTGGAGACATGGCAGTTAAGCCTTTTGAGGCAATTAATGTGGCTCTTCATCTTAAGAACATAAGATGATACCGATTGGGTCTCTTCCATCCAACATGCATGGAGTGCTCGAACCGTTTCAAAGTGTTCCACCCTTGATTGTTGTTGGAACATTTCCTTCAACTGGGTGATCATGTCATAGGCATTGTGGTTCTCAAAGTCCTTTTGTAAATCGGGAGTCATACTCGCTAACATGAGACATGAGACTTGCATGGAGTCCTCGGTGTACTTCACCCAATCATTAAAGGCCTCCACGTTATCCTTATCGGGTTGATCGGGAATGGGATCGTCTAACACACTTGTTATGGCAAGCAATGGTACCGAAACTTGAGAATCGTTCTCAAGTAAGAGACCATACTTGCTTGCCATAACAAGTGTGTCAAAAGGTCATTTCTGGGGTAAAATACATGACGCAAAACTTGTGTCGGTTATGCTCCCACTTGAACCCGCATCCAAATGCTTCAAGCATCCTCGTTGTGTTGTGATTCCACCACCTTCTTTAGGTACCTTATTTGTCTTACAAATCAGCCCCAAAGTACAAGATGCATAGATAAAATCCTAATACATTTTTTTAGAAAAATAAAATGCAACCTAATCTATTTATTACATACCAAATAAAACAAATAAATTACATGCCTTTATTACAACAAATGAAATCACAACCACAAACATCCAAACACAAGGTCATGGCTAGGTTATTTGCACCAAAATACATCCAAATATGTATACAAAAAAAAAAAGAATGGCACCCTTTTGAACCCCAAAATTTCGGCCAACATCAACCAAACATAAGTGGGTTTTGTCCAAACAAACATGCCATTTTTCAAGATCTTTACTATGCATATAAAAGTAATATCTTGAAAAACAAAGGGTTTACCATGGGTGAAGTTTCCAGCCCACTTTTTACTCAAAAAGGACCCGAAAATTTTGATTTTTGAAGCATGCATCCATATAACCGGCTCTTGATGCCATTGTTGGGTTTCGTAGATGTTTAAGTCATATTAACCATTAATATGTAAAAATGCAGCGGAGTTATAATCAAAAACCATTTTGAGATTAGTTAGTTTATGCATCAAATACATTTGATTAAACAAAACCCATGAACAAGGATCTTTATATGAAAGAACATGCTATCAAAAACACATAACAACATCGTAAACTACCTCTTAGAACATGGGTTTGGAGGTGTAGAAGATGATGTTTGAAAGATAAATCTCCAATGTAGAAGAACTCAAGAGGTGATACCCGTAAGCCCTTCCAAACACCTACTTGCTAGGTAGTAAAACACCAAGACCCAACTCCTTCTCTTAGAACCCGAAAATCAGCCAAGTGAGCTTCAATGTTCAGCCAAGAATAGCTCCAAAATTCAGCCAAGAAATCAAATTTGGAGAGAAGGAAGAGAGAAGATAAGAGTTTTGCATGTAGGAGAGAGGGTGTGCTTAATGGGAGAGTGTAAGAATAAATCAAGTCTTGCACTTGCCAAGATAAAATGGGTGGAGACACCAAGGCCAAGGGGCGGCCGAAATCCCATTTCAAATAGGTTCCCCCTATTTTATTTCTTTTATAAGATTTGCACTCTTTTAAACCCTTATTTTATAAAATTAGAACCAATTTTAATTTTATAAACTTAATACACTTTTATTTTTTATTATTTAACCAACTTAAATAATGAAACAAATAATTTTTCATGAACAAATTATCCCCATAATGTTGTTCATTTATGAAAGCAATGTTTTAGAAAACTCATTTTCTAAATTGGTGTCAATATTTATTTGTATGATCTCATCAACGAATAAATATTTATTGGTGTTTGCTTGGCTTGTTATTGGGTATGACCCGACTTGGATCATATCGTACTAACCACATCAATCTTGTATGTGTCTTGGGCATATAAGATCCAACATGTTCATATGTCCATAATAATTATTATTGTGTGACTTTACGTGGTATGTTATGATCACAAATACAAAGTATTACATTAACAAAAGAGAAAGATTAATGATAAAGAAAAGTGAACGTAATTGAAATAATGTATGTCTTGCAAGCATATAGGAGTTGCACGACCATGTTGTCGTTAGCTCAACTGTGATGCGGGTTAGCTATCCCAAAGAATACACACAGGGTCAATCATTGAGATTGACAGGACCCTTATGGCATACCCTAGGTGATTGGGTCAGCTTCGTGCACAATGTTCGTGGTCTATTTATAGACCACAGGGCCAGCACCAGTTTCATGCATAATGTTCGGGGCATTGCACATTGGTCCATATAGACAGTGAGTGATAATGTTAAAACTACGAAATTATGACAACCGTCACCATATGGTCCGTCATTTAATGTGAGTTCGTTAACTATTCTTAGAATGTGCATTCCTCACCCTTACAAACTATTCGTGTGGATATCATACTTGGTTGATTTTTCTTATTCAGTGGTGTTATCATTATTTGCATCCATAACACTTAAAACGCTTACGAATAGCACTGACGACATCATTAACTATATTATGTTATATAATATAAACATCATTAATAACATCATTTTCAAGATACGAACAACATTAAATACTTCCCTATAATTAATATAACGCGCGTATTTACGTCGTTTTCAACCGAAGCAAATTTTGGAACCCGGGGGCTAAGTGCAGGGACTAAAAGTGACAATTGCCAACCTTGGGCTGGGTATAAATACCATTGTTTCATCCCTAGCCTTCACAACTACACTTTCCTCTTCATCTTCTTCTTCCACTTTCTCCACCTCCTTGCACCTAGAACAGGCACGTTTTCTTCGTGATTTCACCGTTTAGACTACTACTACAGCCTAGACAACACGTTTCAAGCAGGTAGACGACCTTGGTCGTCCTTTTTTGCTTGTTTTACTTCCGCGAATTCCAGGGTTTCGGGTGCTCGGGTTCAAACCGAGCACAAGAGGTTGTGGGGGTGCGTGTGTTGCCTTTCTGAGTGTGCATCTTACTTAGATATGTTAGATGAGTGTTTCTGGAGGTCCTTGACGTGTGAAACCCGTGCACGGAGTAGCCGAAGGCTAATCAGCACTCTGCAGTCACGAACTTATTGTTCAGGCGACTGGGTCTGTCATGCGACTGGGTCTGTCATGCGACTGAGTCGTGCGACTGGGTGAGTTGTGCGACTAAGTCCATGCGATTGGGTCTGTCGTGCGACTGTGTCCAAGCAATTGGGTCTGTCATGTGTCTAGTCCTGTCGTGCAATTGGAGTCATTGTGTGTGAATTCTTCCTGTATGCGGTGTGTGTTGTCGTGTGATGTTAAGGTGACATCGACACGGTTGCCATTGCTAAAGACGATCTTTAAGATTAACACTATCGAACTTATCAATGTTATATCAAATCCAATCAACTTAACATTTTACAATTAGCAACAAACGATTCATAACACAAGTGCTTACCAAGTATTTCTCTGACAACAATAACACTTTTACGCAAATATTATCGACAATGGCAACGCTTCCAGTACTTTGATCTACATAAGATCTATTGCACGTGTTTGTGTGCAAGTGTTACCCATGACCGAATCGATACGACCCGACCCAACTAAACAATATTATTAACAGTAGGCATATCATTAATGCTTAACATAACTGTCAATAGGTGATTGACCGTTCTTACATACATACAAGTTTGGGAAGTTTCATCATACATACTTACCACTTAACAAGTGAGTTTCGTTGACCCTTTTTATGCTTATACAATTGTTTCAATCTTTTACAAACATGGGGGAAAGGTATGCTCACACGTTTTCAATGCTGTACAACATACATACAATTTTCACACTTGGAATCAACGTGATACTGTTTTGTGAGTACTTATAATGATGCATACATGATGTTACTGTGTGGTTCTTCTTACAACCATTAATTCCGGTGTTGGAACCAATGGATAGGTATTAGTAGTACTACTGGGTTGACACCCCCACCCTTGACAGATGGTTACTTGTGAGTACCATCACACTGCCAGGAACGGGCCTTGGTGAATATATTCTGACAAGTTGTTGTGTGTACGTCATTAGGTTTGGTTGTATAAAACTCATGGTATGTGATTTTGCTTGCTTATAACTGTATGCACGGTATTCCATAACAAACACTATACAGCATCAATTACATGTTTACAATTCAAACCTGCGAAGCTCACTAACATTATTGTTGACAATTTTGAGCATACTTTTCAGGTAACAATGAGAACTGAAGATCTAGGAGTGCTACCTTAGTGGAGACCCTAGGATGCATTTTTGAGACTGAATATACATGATGAACAATTATTTTGTACATTGTTGCAGTCTATCAAACAATTAATATTCTTTTGGACACTTGTTCCCGGGTTGTGGGAATTACATACAAGAATACAATTTTTGTGATTATGTGAATAGTTTATGTGAATCAATTACAAGTTTCTGCTTATGCTTATGACTATGCTGTCGTGGACAATGACTAAAAACGACATGAGTCTCCATTTGTGCCGGGTGTCGTCATGACACGCTTTGTCATCAATTACATACATATTGCATCTCTATTGTTAAACATGTGTTATGACGATCCTGTCTCGCTCGCATCCTCGTGTTTCCGCTCTCAGCGGGGGTGTGATAGACTGGTATCAGAGCCATTGGTTATAGAGAATTAGGCAATTCACTTGACCAATACTATAACCTACGAACCTTCATGTAGAATGCATGCTAGGACGGGCTTGCATTTGATGTTACATGTATGTTCCCCTATACTTGTTTCTTGTCTCTATACATGATTCTATACGTACATGCTTGTTATCTGATCATCCTGAGGAAGACACTATTACTCTTAGTCTTTCTTCACGGGATACCTTATACTATAATCTTACATCTGTATACGCACTACATTATACCATTAGGTCGGAACACCCAAACTGAAGGGAAACTTTATAGATCACGCGTAGCGTCGATCTCAAATACTAAATCTGACCCTAAGATAGCATGCCTGAGATCCTGAAAGTATGAAGGATAGGCAACTATCGTTAGACAAATTGTGCTTATGTGCTTGGAGTTTATTTGCTATCACATATTACTATTGGAATACTAAAGGATCATGGACATGAGGGCATTACATGATTCGTGCTTGATGAATGTTGACAATACTATGATGTTAACCTAGGGTAGGTGAAGCTAAGGGTGACCATGCAAGGCAAATTACCATTACGGGTGCACACGTAATTGCAATTTGCAGTGCATGAGAAGTCTGGCTAATCTTACCATGAGGTAACGATCATGAGTATCACAAGTTTTCTATTCTATACCCTAGGGTGCTAGGATCATAATTCTATTAATACCTTGTTATGGGTAACAAAACATTACTAACACCTACTATTACCTAAGTCTTGTCCTACTTAGAGCTATCATGGTATTTCCAATCATGACATTGATGTTATTCTCCACGAAACATTTCTCCACTTAGCATTTCAGTAACTAAGGAACTGATTGAATGCTTAGAATGAAAGTGGACTTCAAGAAATGTAGACTAATGATGACACTCTCTACACATACATTATGTTATTCATTGGGATGATGCTAAGGAAAATCGGATGTCAAGTAACTGGCTTGGGCATCATTCAAGGTATATTGTGGATGTGGTGGGAACGCTGCGGGGAACCCTATATATAAGCATCACCAGTATACTAATAATGTGCTTAAACCGAGCTACGTGATGGTCCTGATTGACTGAAGCATGGATTGTTGGAACTTGATGAGTGGAATCATGCATGTATCTTCAAGTGACCAAGGTTTACATGTTTACTAAAGTTTACATGTTTACTCCTTTTATGATTAGAAGATGCCGCCTCGAAGAATCACACGCAGTACAAATCATGAAGGCGAGACCCCACAAGGTAGAGGTAGGGGTAGACCACTAAGAATAGGTGGTGCTCCTGCTGGCAAGAATCAGGGAACTGAAAACCCTGATATAGCTGCTATGATTGCTCAGCAGCTAGCCGCACTGATTCCAACTATAGTGACTCAAGTGAGCGACACTCTTCTGAATCCTAATCTCCACGGGGATCATGATACTAATGATCAGCATAACCAAGGAATAGGGGAGGATACTGGGATTGGTGGAACAACCGGTAACGAAACTGGGGTTGATAACACAAGACGGTGGTGTTCTTACAAGGAATTTGTGGCCTGCAAACCCCGAGAGTTTGATGGGAAAGGTGGGGCGATAGCCCTAACTAGGTGGCTTGAAAAGATGGAGGCAGTGATTGACATCAGTGAGTGCCTCGACAGTCAAAGAATCAAGTATGCCACATGTTCACTGCAGGGCAAGGCATTAACCTGGTGGAACACCCAGGTTCAAGCTAGAGGAAGAGAGTCCACGATGCGGATGTCATGGGATGAGTTCAAAGCTTTGATTACTGAGGAGTACTGCCCCCTCATCGAAATGCAAAAATTGGAGCAAGAATTCTGGAATCATGCTATGGTGGGGGCTGGGCATGCCGCTTATACTGATCGATTCCACGAACTGGCGATGCTAGTTCCACATCTGGTGACTCCGGAATAAAAAAGAATCGAGAGGTACATTAGGGGACTTGCGCCTCAGATCCGGGCAATGGTAACAGCAGCCGCTCCTCCAATGATTCAGAACGCAATTCTGAAGGCTTGCGCTCTAACTGATGAGATGGTAAGAACAAGGGTATTAGGTAGGGGAGCAGAGAAGAGAAAGGATGTTGGGGAAACAAGCCGGTCGAATGCCGGGAAATCTGATAAAAGGGCCAAGATCACCAGAAATTTCATGGCTGTGACTCAGGGCAAGAGAGAGTATGTTAGGCCGCACCCCAAATGTGACAGGTGCAACTATCATCATCCCCTAGAGATGCAGTGCCGGGTGTGTGTGAACTGTAGGCGCCCGGGGCACCTAGCGAAGGATTGTAGGATTGCGCCAAATCTGGTGGCACCCGTCAACGCGGTTAACCCTGCCGGGAATGCCAGAGTCTGTTACGAATGTGGAAATCTGGGTCACTACCAGAACATGTGCCCCAAACTGAATAGGGTACCAGGTCAACAAGGGAATAATCAGCAGCAAGTAATGGCTATAGCTGGGAATCAAGGCCCGACTAATCAAGGCAATGTCGCTCGGGGACGTACGTTTGTCATTGGAGCCAACGATGCTCGTCAGGACCCGAATGTTGTCATGGGTACGTACTTGCTCAATCACCACTTCGCATCCATATTGTTTGATACTGGACCAGACAATAGTTTCAAATCCTCTGATTTTGCACACATGCTTGCCTTGAACCCCAGTAGACTAGAAACTAGCTTCTCCGTAGAAATGGCCAACGGTAGAGTTGTACAGGCCGATGAGATTATTAGGAAGTGCTCCATGATATTGGAAAACAATGCCTTCGACATATACTTAATACCTTTTGAGCTGGGAAGTTTCGATGTGATTGTGGGGATGGATTGGTTGTCGAAACACGGAGCCGAGATTGTTTGTCGAGAGAAAGTAGTACAAATCCCCATGCCAAATGGGGAGGTACTCAAGATTCAAGGAGAACGACCAGGGAGAACACTGAAGCTTATTTCTTGCATGAAGACACGTTAATGTCTATGAAAGCAGCGTTACGTGTTTCTGGCCCATGTAGTGGAAAAGAAAGAAGAAGGCAACAAGTTGGTAGATATTCCTATAGTACGAGATTATCCGGAAGTATTCCCTGATGACTTGTCGGGTTTGCCTCCTCCACGACAGGTGGAATTTCGTATAGAGTTGGTTCCTGGAGCAACGCCGGTAGCAAAAGCACCGTATCGGTTAGCACCATCCGAAATGCAAGAGTTATCTAGCCAATAACAAGAGCTCCTGGAGAAGGGTTTTATTTGACCGAGCCATTCACCATGGGGAGCACCGGTCTTATTTTTCAAAAAGAAAGACGGGTCGTTCCGCATGTGCATCGATTATCGCGAGTTGAATAAGTTGACTGTGAAGAATCGATATCCTCTCCCCAGAATTGATGATTTATTTGATCAACTGCAAGGAGCTTCGTATTTCTCCAAGATTGTTCTTCGTTCTAGATATCATCAACTAAGGGTTTTCGAGGATGAGATACCGAAAACAACATTCAGGACTCGTTATGGGCACTATGAGTTCTTAGTCATGTCGTTCAGACTGACTAATGCACCAGCTGTGTTCATGGATCTGATGAATCGAGTATACAAACCTTACTTGGATAAGTTCATGATCGTGTTCATAGACGATATACTTATCTACTCCCGAACGAAGGAGGACCACGAGGAACATCTTCGGGCTATACTGAGTCTATTACAAGAAGAGAAACTTTTCGCTAAACTCTCGAAATGCGAATTTTGGCTTCGAGAAGTGAAATTTTTGGGGCATGTGGTTAACGAAAATGGGATTCATGTAGATCCCGGCAAGATTGAAGCAGTGAAGAAATAGGATGCACCCCAGACACCTTCGGAGATACGGTAATTCTTAGGATTGGCCGGATACTATCGTCGCTTCATTGCAAATTTTTCGAAGATTGCTCAACCGTTAACTTTGTTGACTCAAAAACACAAGAAGTTTGATTGGGGACATGCACAAGAACAAGCCTTCCAAACATTGAAGGAGAAGTTGTGCAACGCACCGATATTGTCCCTCCCAGACGGGACTGATGATTTTGTGGTGTACTGCAATGCTTCACATCAAGGATTGGGTTGTGTGCTAATGGAGAAAGATAAGGTGATTGCCTACGCCTCACGACAACTTAAGGTGCACGAAAAGAACTATACAACTCATGATTTGGAGTTGGGCGCTATAGTCTTTACACTTAAGATATGGAGGCACTATCTGTATGGAACCAAATGCATCATCTACACAGATCATAAGAGCCTTCAACACATCTTCAATCAGAAAGAACTCAATATACGTCAGCGGCATTAGGTGGAGTTACTTAGTGACTACGATTGTGAAATCCGGTATCATCCGGGGAAAGCAAATGTGGTGGCTGACGCGCTAAGTCGTAATGAACGCGTGAAGCCACTACGTGCTAGAGCTTTGGGATTGACTATTCAAACGAACTTGAAGGCTCAGATCCAACTTGCACAAAGTGAGGCATTGAAAGAAGAAAACCTTATGGGAGAAGAATTCCGAGGGTTGGACAAACATATGATTTGCAAGGATGATGGCATACAGTACTTCATGGATCGTATATGGGTACCCAAATGGGGAGACGTTCGTACCCTAATCATGAAGGAAGCGCACAAGACACGATATTCTGTTCATCCTGGTGCAGATAAGATGTATCACGATCTTAAGGATCTATACTGGTGGCCAGGCATGAAGAAAGACATTGCTATGTATGTAAGCCGATGCTTGACATGCTCGAAAGTTAAGGCTGAACACCAAAAACCATTGGGATAATTACAGCAACCTGAAATTCCCAAGTGGAAATGGGAGAACATAGCCATGGATTTCATTACCAAACTCCCTAGAACAAGTAGCGGGCACGACTCGATATGAGTCGTAGTGGATCGGATGACAAAGTCCGCTCATTTCTTACCGATTCGAGAGGATTACAAGATGGAAAAGTTGGCGAGATTGTACATAAAGGAGGTCATGACATGGCACGGAGTGCCGGTGTCAATCATATCTGACCATGACAGCTGATTTACTTCACGATTTTGGCAAACACTACAGAAAGCGATGGGCACTCGATTAGATATGAGTACCGCCTATCACCCACAAACAGATGGTCAAAGTGAACGAACAATAAAAACGTTGGAAGACATGCTCAGAGCTTGTGTAATCGATTTTGGTGGTAGCTGGGACACTCATCTACCATTGATTGAGTTCTCTTACAACAACAGCTACCATACAAGCTTGGATGCGCTCCATTTGAAGCATTTTACGGGAGGAAATGTAGATCCCCAGTTTGATGGGCTGAGATTGGTGAAGGCCAGCTAATAGGCCCAGAGATCATTCAAGAAACAACTGACAAGATTTTCCAAATCAAAGACAGACTAAAAGCTGCAAGAGATCGTTAAAAGAGCTATGCCGACAACCGTCGGAAGCCTCTAGAATTCAATGTTGGAGATCATATTCTACTCAAAGTCTCTCCCTAGAAAGGGATTGTATGATTTGGAAAGAGAGGGAAGTTAGCCCCGAGATACGTAGGACCATTCGAGATTACAGAAAGAATTGGTTCGGTGGCTTACCGATTGAGGTTACCACAAGAACTCAGCGGTGTACACGACACATTTCACGTATCAAACCTCAAAAAGTGCCTCGTAGATGAAACTCTACATGTGCCAATTGAGGAAATCAAGATTGACGAAAAGCTTCATTTTATCAAAGAACCTATCGAGATCACGGACCGAAAGGTCAAACGCTTAAGGCGCAACAAGATACCGATCGTTCGCGTGAGATGGAACTCCAAACGAGGACCAGAATTCACGTGGGAACGGGAAGATCAGATGAAAGTCAAATATCCACATCTATTCTAGGATGAAACTCTTGGACCTAACACTAGTTGAATTTTGGCACGAAATTCTCTCAACTGGGGGATACTGTGACAACCGTCACCATATGGTCCGTCATTTAATATGAGTTCGTTAACTATTCTTAGAATGTGCATTCCTCACCCTTACAAACTATTCGTGTGGATATCATACTTGGTTGATTTTTCTTATTCAGTGATGTTATCATTATTTCCATCCATAACACTTAAAACGCTTACGAATAGCACTGACGACATCATTAACTATATTATGTTATATAATATAAACATCATTAATAACATCATTTTCAAGATACGAACAACATTAAATACTTCCTTGTAATTAATATAACGCGTGTATTTACGTCGTTTTCAACCGAAGCAAATTTGGGAACCAGGGGGCTAAGTGCAGGGAGTAAAAGTGACAATTGCCAATCTAGGGTTGGGTATAAATACCTTTGTTTCAGCCCTAGCCTTCACAACTATACTTTCCTCTTCATCTTCTTCTTCCACTTTCTCCACCTCCTTGCACCTAGAACCGCCCCGTTTTCTTCGTGATTTCACCGTTTAGACTACTACTACAGCCTAGACAACACGTTTCAAGCAGGAAGACGACCTTGGTCGTCTGTTTTTGCTCGTTTTACTTCTGCGAATTCTAGGGTTTCGGGTGCTCGGGTTCAACCCGAGCACAAGAGGTCGTCGGGGTGCGTGTGTTGCCTTTCTGAGTGTGCATCTTACTTAGATATGTTAGATGAGTGTTTCAGGAGGTCCTTGACATGTGAAACCCGTGCACGGAGTAGCCGAAGGCTGCTCAGCACTCTGCAGTCGCGAACCTACTGTTTAGGCGATTGGGTCTGTCATGCAACTGAGTCGTGCGACTGGGTGAGTCATGCGACTAAGTCCATGCGATTGGGTCTGTCATGCGACTGAGTCCAAGCGATTGAGTGAGTCGTGCGACTGAGCCCATACGATTGTGTGTGTCATGCGATTGAGTCATGCGGATGAGTATTGCCATGCGATTGAGTCAATGCGGATGAATGTGTGCGATTGTGTGTATCACACGACTGAAGGTCCAGTCTCACAAATGAAAGTTCAGTCGTACGAATGAAGCTAATTCATACGAATGAAGGCTGAATCGTGCGAATGGAAGTTGATTCGTGTGATTGGGTGCTGTGTGGTACGACTGAATGCTTAGTCACACGAATAGGGGTTCAATCGTGCGAATGAAGCTGATTCGCACGACTGAGAGCTGATTCGTGCGAATGGAGTGTCCAGTCATGTGTCTAGTCCTGTCGTGCAATTGGAGTCATTGTGTGTGAATTCTTCCTGTGTGCGGTGTGTGTTGTCGTGTGATGTTAAGGTGACATTGACACGGTTGCCATTGCTAAAGATGATCTTTAAGATTAACACTCTCGAACTTATCAATGTTATATCAAATCCAATCAACTTAACATTTTACAATTAGCAACAAACAATTCATAACACAAGTGCTTACTAAGTATTTCTCTGACAACTATAACACTTTTACACAAATGTCATCGACAATGGCAACGCTTCCAGTACTTGGATCTACATAAGATCTATTGCATGTGTTTGTGTGCAAGTGTTACCTACGACCGAATCCATACGACCCGACCCAACAAAACAATATTATTAACAGCAGGCATATCATTAATGCTTAACATAACTGTCAATAGGTGATTGACCGTTCATACATACATACAAGTTTGGGAAGTTTCATCATACATACTTACCACTTAACAAGTGAGTTTCATGGTCCCTTTTTATGCTTATACAATTGTTTCAATCTTTTACAAACATGGGGGAAAAGTATGCTCACACGTTTTCAATGCTGTACAACATACATACAATTTTCATACTTGGAATCAATGTGATACTGTTT
>CM044007.1:34490841-34498341 GCA_024085815.1 Flaveria linearis | reverse complement strand
TGTGCTTCAGAAGTTCTTGAAAAATTAGTTTTCATGGACTTTTTCAACCCATTAGGGGCTGTTATGTTGTGGTTGTATGAATCCCTTATGTTTCAAGGTTTAATCTTGCATGCTTTAGTATAAATCTTGAAAGATTAAGATCAATTGGTTGATTGTGTTGTTTGGACAAAGCCCTAAACTTTCGGTTCATGTTAGCCAGAACTTTAAGGTTATAATAAAAGGTTTATTGTTGTTCTTGGATGTTGAATATGTTTCATATTTTAGTGCATAACATAGCCTTGGCCTTATGTGTTTTGGATTTGGTTGATTGTGGTTTGTCATGTTGGTTTTGATTCTAGAAAGGGTTGTAATTTTGTGTTTGTATTTTGGGTTGTAATTTATTTATTCATTCGGTTATGTAATAAATATATTAGGTGCATTTCTTTTACTAGAAAAATTGTATTAGGATATGATTTTGTAAAAGAAGATGCATAAGATGAAGACCCAAAGAAGGACACAAAAGACATGGACACTTGAAGCCTTTTGGATGTGGATTCAAGTGGGAGTTCATGGACACATTTTGATGTGTCATCTTAACCCTTAGGAAAGACCTTATGACAACACTTGTGATGGCAAACAAGTGTGGTCAACTTAGTGGCAACGGTTATGCACTTATGTTTGTATGATTATGCTTGTTTGGATGTTTGATTGTATGGTTGTTGTTTGATATTTGGATATACATAACAAACTCATTAACAAACTTAACAAGCTGAAAATTGATGGTTCTTTATCATTAAGTGATTAATAAAAGGTTATTAATAGGATTAATGATTCTAATAAAAGGGGTTTTATTAAAAATGAACCATAAGGTACCTTGTATTTGAAAGCATGCAAATATAAAGTAAATAGAGTTTTCTAAACTGGTATTATGAAAAATTCAAATTTCTTTTATAAACAAGTTAAACACCATCCTTTTGCACAACACTTGAGTCACTTGCAAACTCTTAATGGGATAAAGGTCACCTAACCATTTTGAGGGAACTTGTGATTTGAGGTGGGGATACCATATTTGTGGGATAAAGATCACCTAACCACTTATGTTAGAAAACTCACATGTGTGTGTAAGTAGTGTAACTTGATTTGCAAACCATGTTTAATGGATCACCTACAATATGGTTTACAAAGGTGTTGATGGGATAAACGTGCCGACCACACATACGATGTTTAAGTCGATCCCATACCCTAGAAGTTGCAAAGGGTTGAAATTGTCAAAACGTTGACTATCTTGTTAATTTAAATAATGGGATAAAGGTCACCTAACCACTATTTAATGTAACATTGGATTCTAGATCTTAAAATTGTGTAAGACACTTATAAGGGTTTTAATTATTAAATATGAATGATATCAAAAATACTAAAATCGAACTTTGTTAAAATTTTGTAGATGGCCACCAACAATAATGAAAACAATGATATCCCGTTCGCTCACTCACTATCACTAAGAACCATTCTCCAAAAGGAGTGTCGATCTCAAATACTAAATCTGACCCTAAGATAGCATGCCTGAGATCCTGAAAGTATGAAGGATAGGCAACTATCGTTAGACAAATTGTGCTTATGTGCTTGGAGTTTATTTGCTATCACATATTACTATTGGAATACTAATGGATCATGGACATGAGGGCATTACATGATTCGTGCTTGATGAATGTTGACAATACTATGATGTTAACCTAGGGTAGGTGAAGCTAAGGGTGACCATGCAAGGCAAATTACCATTACGGGTGCACACGTAATTGCAATTTGCAGTGCATGAGAAGTCTGGCTAATCTTACCATGAGGTAACGATCATGAGTATCACAAGTTTTCTATTCTATACCCTAGGGTGCTAGGATCATAATTCTATTAATACCTTGTTATGGGTAACAAAACATTACTAACACCTACTATTACCTAAGTCTTGTCCTACTTAGAGCTATCATGGTATTTCCAATCATGACATTGATGTTATTCTCCACGAAACATTTCTCCACTTAGCATTTCAGTAACTAAGGAACTGATTGAATGCTTAGAATGAAAGTGGACTTCAAGAAATGTAGACTAATGATGACACTCTCTACACATACATTATGTTATTCATTGGGATGATGCTAAGGAAAATCGGATGTCAAGTAACTGGCTTGGGCATCATTCAAGGTATATTGTGGATGTGGTGGGAACGCTGCGGGGAACCCTATATATAAGCATCACCAGTATACTAATAATGTGCTTAAACCGAGCTACGTGATGGTCCTGATTGACTGAAGCATGGATTGTTGGAACTTGATGAGTGGAATCATGCATGTATCTTCAAGTGACCAAGGTTTACATGTTTACTAAAGTTTACATGTTTACTCCTTTTATGATTAGAAGATGCCGCCTCGAAGAATCACACGCAGTACAAATCATGAAGGCGAGACCCCACAAGGTAGAGGTAGGGGTAGACCACTAAGAATAGGTGGTGCTCCTGCTGGCAAGAATCAGGGAACTGAAAACCCTGATATAGCTGCTATGATTGCTCAGCAGCTAGCCGCACTGATTCCAACTATAGTGACTCAAGTGAGCGACACTCTTCTGAATCCTAATCTCCACGGGGATCATGATACTAATGATCAGCATAACCAAGGAATAGGGGAGGATACTGGGATTGGTGGAACAACCGGTAACGAAACTGGGGTTGATAACACAAGACGGTGGTGTTCTTACAAGGAATTTGTGGCCTGCAAACCCCGAGAGTTTGATGGGAAAGGTGGGGCGATAGCCCTAACTAGGTGGCTTGAAAAGATGGAGGCAGTGATTGACATCAGTGAGTGCCTCGACAGTCAAAGAATCAAGTATGCCACATGTTCACTGCAGGGCAAGGCATTAACCTGGTGGAACACCCAGGTTCAAGCTAGAGGAAGAGAGTCCACGATGCGGATGTCATGGGATGAGTTCAAAGCTTTGATTACTGAGGAGTACTGCCCCCTCATCGAAATGCAGAAATTGGAGCAAGAATTCTGGAATCATGCTATGGTGGGGGCTGGGCATGCCGCTTATACTGATCGATTCCACGAACTGGCGATGCTAGTTCCACATCTGGTGACTCCGGAATAAAAAAGAATCGAGAGGTACATTAGGGGACTTGCGCCTCAGATCCGGGCAATGGTAACAGCAGCCGCTCCTCCAATGATTCAGAACGCAATTCTGAAGGCTTGCGCTCTAACTGATGAGATGGTAAGAACAAGGGTATTAGGTAGGGGAGCAGAGAAGAGAAAGGATGTTGGGGAAACAAGCCGGTCGAATGCCGGGAAATCTGATAAAAGGGCCAAGATCACCAGAAATTTCATGGCTGTGACTCAGGGCAAGAGAGAGTATGTTAGGCCGCACCCCAAATGTGACAGGTGCAACTATCATCATCCCCTAGAGATGCAGTGCCGGGGTGTGTGTGTGAACTGTAGGCGCCAAATCTGGTGGCACCCGTCAACGCGGTTAACCCTGCCGGGAATGCCAGAGTCTGTTACGAATGTTGAAATCTGGGTCACTACCAGAACATGTGCCCCAAACTGAATAGGGTACCAGGTCAACAAGGGAATAATCAGCAGCAAGTAATGGCTATAGCTGGGAATCAAGGCCCGACTAATCAAGGCAATGTCGCTCGGGGACGTACGTTTGTCATTGGAGCCAACGATGCTCGTCAGGACCCGAATGTTGTCATGGGTACGTACTTGCTCAATCACCACTTCGCATCCATATTGTTTGATACTGGACCAGACAATAGTTTCAAATCCTCTGATTTTGCACACATGCTTGCCTTGAACCCCAGTAGACTAGAAACTAGCTTCTCCGTAGAAATGGCCAACGGTAGAGTTGTACAGGCCGATGAGATTATTAGGAAGTGCTCCATGATATTGGAAAACAATGCCTTCGACATATACTTAATACCTTTTGAGCTGGGAAGTTTCGATGTGATTGTGGGGATGGATTGGTTGTCGAAACACGGAGCCGAGATTGTTTGTCGAGAGAAAGTAGTACAAATCCCCATGCCAAATGGGGAGGTACTCAAGATTCAAGGAGAACGACCAGGGAGAACACTGAAGCTTATTTCTTGCATGAAGACACGTTAATGTCTACGAAAGCAGCGTTACGTGTTTCTGGCCCATGTAGTGGAAAAGAAAGAAGAAGGCAACAAGTTGGTAGATATTCCTATAGTACGAGATTATCCGGAAGTATTCCCTGATGACTTGTCGGGTTTGCCTCCTCCACGACAGGTGGAATTTCGTATAGAGTTGGTTCCTGGAGCAACGCCGGTAGCAAAAGCACCGTATCGGTTAGCACCATCCGAAATGCAAGAGTTATCTAGCCAATAACAAGAGCTCCTGGAGAAGGGTTTTATTTGACCGAGCCATTCACCATGGGGAGCACCGGTCTTATTTTTCAAAAAGAAAGACGGGTCGTTCCGCATGTGCATCGATTATCGCGAGTTGAATAAGTTGACTGTGAAGAATCGATATCCTCTCCCCAGAATTGATGATTTATTTGATCAACTGCAAGGAGCTTCGTATTTCTCCAAGATTGTTCTTCGTTCTAGATATCATCAACTAAGGGTTTTCGAGGATGAGATACCGAAAACAACATTCAGGACTCGTTATGGGCACTATGAGTTCTTAGTCATGTCGTTCAGACTGACTAATGCACCAGCTGTGTTCATGGATCTGATGAATCGAGTATACAAACCTTACTTGGATAAGTTCATGATCGTGTTCATAGACGATATACTTATCTACTCCCGAACGAAGGAGGACCACGAGGAACATCTTCGGGCTATACTGAGTCTATTACAAGAAGAGAAACTTTTCGCTAAACTCTCGAAATGCGAATTTTGGCTTCGAGAAGTGAAATTTTTGGGGCATGTGGTTAACGAAAATGGGATTCATGTAGATCCCGGCAAGATTGAAGCAGTGAAGAAATAGGATGCACCCCAGACACCTTCGGAGATACGGTAATTCTTAGGATTGGCCGGATACTATCGTCGCTTCATTGCAAATTTTTCGAAGATTGCTCAACCGTTAACTTTGTTGACTCAAAAACACAAGAAGTTTGATTGGGGACATGCACAAGAACAAGCCTTCCAAACATTGAAGGAGAAGTTGTGCAACGCACCGATATTGTCCCTCCCAGACGGGACTGATGATTTTGTGGTGTACTGCAATGCTTCACATCAAGGATTGGGTTGTGTGCTAATGGAGAAAGATAAGGTGATTGCCTACGCCTCACGACAACTTAAGGTGCACGAAAAGAACTATACAACTCATGATTTGGAGTTGGGCGCTATAGTCTTTACACTTAAGATATGGAGGCACTATCTGTATGGAACCAAATGCATCATCTACACAGATCATAAGAGCCTTCAACACATCTTCAATCAGAAAGAACTCAATATACGTCAGCGGCATTAGGTGGAGTTACTTAGTGACTACGATTGTGAAATCCGGTATCATCCGGGGAAAGCAAATGTGGTGGCTGACGCGCTAAGTCGTAATGAACGCGTGAAGCCACTACGTGCTAGAGCTTTGGGATTGACTATTCAAACGAACTTGAAGGCTCAGATCCAACTTGCACAAAGTGAGGCATTGAAAGAAGAAAACCTTATGGGAGAAGAATTCCGAGGGTTGGACAAACATATGATTTGCAAGGATGATGGCATACAGTACTTCATGGATCGTATATGGGTACCCAAATGGGGAGACGTTCGTACCCTAATCATGAAGGAAGCGCACAAGACACGATATTCTGTTCATCCTGGTGCAGATAAGATGTATCACGATCTTAAGGATCTATACTGGTGGCCAGGCATGAAGAAAGACATTGCTATGTATGTAAGCCGATGCTTGACATGCTCGAAAGTTAAGGCTGAACACCAAAAACCATTGGGATAATTACAGCAACCTGAAATTCCCAAGTGGAAATGGGAGAACATAGCCATGGATTTCATTACCAAACTCCCTAGAACAAGTAGCGGGCACGACTCGATATGGGTCGTAGTGGATCGGATGACAAAGTCCGCTCATTTCTTACCGATTCGAGAGGATTACAAGATGGAAAAGTTGGCGAGATTGTACATAAAGGAGGTCATGACATGGCACGGAGTGCCGGTGTCAATCATATCTGACCATGACAGCTGATTTACTTCACGATTTTGGCAAACACTACAGAAAGCGATGGGCACTCGATTAGATATGAGTACCGCCTATCACCCACAAACAGATGGTCAAAGTGAACGAACAATAAAAACGTTGGAAGACATGCTCAGAGCTTGTGTAATCGATTTTGGTGGTAGCTGGGACACTCATCTACCATTGATTGAGTTCTCTTACAACAACAGCTACCATACAAGCTTGGATGCGCTCCATTTGAAGCATTTTACGGGAGGAAATGTAGATCCCCAGTTTGATGGGCTGAGATTGGTGAAGGCCAGCTAATAGGCCCAGAGATCATTCAAGAAACAACTGACAAGATTTTCCAAATCAAAGACAGACTAAAAGCTGCAAGAGATCGTTAAAAGAGCTATGCCGACAACCGTCGGAAGCCTCTAGAATTCAATGTTGGAGATCATATTCTACTCAAAGTCTCTCCCTAGAAAGGGATTGTATGATTTGGAAAGAGAGGGAAGTTAGCCCCGAGATACGTAGGACCATTCGAGATTACAGAAAGAATTGGTTCGGTGGCTTACCGATTGAGGTTACCACAAGAACTCAGCGGTGTACACGACACATTTCACGTATCAAACCTCAAAAAGTGCCTCGTAGATGAAACTCTACATGTGCCAATTGAGGAAATCAAGATTGACGAAAAGCTTCATTTTATCAAAGAACCTATCGAGATCACGGACCGAAAGGTCAAACGCTTAAGGCGCAACAAGATACCGATCGTTCGCGTGAGATGGAACTCCAAACGAGGACCAGAATTCACGTGGGAACGGGAAGATCAGATGAAAGTCAAATATCCACATCTATTCTAGGATGAAACTCTTGGACCTAACACTAGTTGAATTTTGGCACGAAATTCTCTCAACTGGGGGATACTGTGACAACCGTCACCATATGGTCCGTCATTTAATATGAGTTCGTTAACTATTCTTAGAATGTGCATTCCTCACCCTTACAAACTATTCGTGTGGATATCATACTTGGTTGATTTTTCTTATTCAGTGATGTTATCATTATTTCCATCCATAACACTTAAAACGCTTACGAATAGCACTGACGACATCATTAACTATATTATGTTATATAATATAAACATCATTAATAACATCATTTTCAAGATACGAACAACATTAAATACTTCCTTGTAATTAATATAACGCGTGTATTTACGTCGTTTTCAACCGAAGCAAATTTGGGAACCAGGGGGCTAAGTGCAGGGAGTAAAAGTGACAATTGCCAATCTAGGGTTGGGTATAAATACCTTTGTTTCAGCCCTAGCCTTCATAACTATACT
>CM044007.1:34310841-34485841 GCA_024085815.1 Flaveria linearis | reverse complement strand
ATGTTAGAAAACTCACATGTGTGTGTAAGTAGTGTAACTTGATTTGCAAACCATGTTTAATGGATCACCTACAATATGGTTTACAAAGGTGTTGATGGGATAAACGTGCCGACCACACATACGATGTTTAAGTCGATCCCATACCCTAGAAGTTGCAAAGGGTTGAAATTGTCAAAACGTTGACTATCTTGTTAATTTAAATAATGGGATAAAGGTCACCTAACCACTATTTAATGTAACATTGGATTCTAGATCTTAAAATTGTGTAAGACACTTATAAGGGTTTTAATTATTAAATATGAATGATATCAAAAATACTAAAATCGAACTTTGTTAAAATTTTGTAGATGGCCACCAACAATAATGAAAACAATGATATCCCGTTCGCTCACTCACTATCACTAAGAACCATTCTCCAAAAGGAGTGTCTAAACCAAAATAACTTTATTGATTGGTTTCGAAATTTGATAATTGTTCTCAAGCAAGAGAACGATCATATGTTTTAGACTATCCGATTCCCGATCAACCTAATGAGGAGGATGAGGAGGCCTTTATGAATTGGGTGAAATACACTGAGGACTCGGTCCAAGCGTCTTGCCTCATGTTGGCAAGTATGACTCCGGATCTCCAAAAGGAGTATGAACATCATGGAGCGTACGACATGATTACCCAGTTGAAGGAAACGTTCCAATAACAAGCAAGGGTAGAGCGCTTCAAAAAGGTTCGAGCAATCCATGCATTGCGTATGGATGACACCCAATCTGTTTCATCTTATGTACTTAAGATGAAAAGCCACATTGACCGCCTCGAAAGGCTGAATTGTCCCGTCTCGAAAGAGTTGGCTACGGATTTGATCCTCAACTCTTTGTCAAAGAGGTTTGACAACTTTGTCATGAATTATAACATGAACGGGTGGGACAAGAACATAAGTGAGCTTTACTCTATGCTCAAAACTACCGAGGCGGCCATGGGTAAAAAAGGTTTTACCCGTTCTCACCATCAATGAAGGTGGGAACAAGAAGAGGCCTCACCCCGCACCCAAGGCAAGTGTTGCCAAGGGTAAAGGGTACGTTAGGGGAAAGGGAAAGGGAGTGGTAAGAGCGCCACCACCTAAACAAGCGGAGAAGAAGCAAAAGGTTGCTTCAAATGACCCATTCTTCAAGTGTGGGGGGATTGGACATTGGGCAAGGAATTGTCCAGTCCATCTCAAAGAGTTGCAAGCTAAGAGGGATGCTGTGCAAACCTCAGGTACAATTTACGTGATTCATATTGATCTAAATTTAATATCCTCTAACACATGGGTATTGGATACCGGACGTGGAACTTACATTTGCAAGTTATTGCAGGGGTTCAAAAGAAGTAAGGACTTCAAGAAAGGGATGTTAGCCTCTACATGGTGAATGGGGTGAAAGTTCAAGTTGAAGGCCGATGGGACTACATCTTGAAGCTTCCAAATGGTTTGGAAGCAATTTTGAACAATATTTTGTATGCTCCTAGTTTGACTAGTAACATTATTTTTGTTTCCCAACTAAGACAATATGGTTATGTTTTAACAGTTATTGAAAATGAAATTCATGTTTCTTTAAATGGCACATTTTATTTTAAAGCTATTCCTATTAATGGTATTTATGAATTGGTTCGTAAAAACACATTATATGATAGCTCATTGTACCAAATTACCACCAAGAAACTCAAATTGGATTTGAGTGATACCTATCTTTGGCATTGTCGTCTTGGTCATATAAATAAGAAACGCATACAAACACTTCAAAAGAATGGTCTTTAAAACCAAGTGAATATGATTCATTTGATGTATATGAATCTTGTTTACAAGGTAAAATGACTAAGGCACCTTTTAGTGGTAAACCAGAAAGGGCAAAAGAGTTATTAGGCATCATACATTCGGATGTATGTGGTCCTTTTAAGCCAATGACTAGGTACCATGAAAGATATTTCATTACCTTTACCGACGACTATAGTCGATATGGTTATGTGTACTTGTTAAGACACAAAGATGAAGCTTTTTAAATGTTCAAAATCTTCCAAACTGAAGTAGAAAATCAACTCAACAAGAAAATAAAAATTCTCCGCATCGATAGAGGAGGTGAATACCTAAGTGATGCTTTTAGAGATCATCTTAGAAGTTATGGTATTGTCTCACAACTATCTCCACCAGGAACGCCACATCATAATGGCATGTCCGAGAGGAGAAATCGAACTCTATTGGATATGGTTCGATCTATGATGGCTAAAAGCTCATTGCCTCTATCATTTTGGGGTTTCGCTTTGCTCTCGGCGGCTCGTATTTTGAATATGACCCCAACCAAGAAAGTGGAAATGACACCTTTTGAAATATGGCATGGAAGGGTTCCATCACCATCATATTTAAAGGTATGGGGTTGTGAAGCTTATGTTAAGACTCCCACCTTAAACAAGTTAGAAAGTCGTTCCACTAAGTGTATCTTCATTGGATATCCTAGAGATTCTATGGGATATTATTTCTATGATCCATTGGAACAAAAGGAGTTTGTTGCCAAGAAGGCTGACTTCTTAGAAGCTAAGTTCCTTACGGAAGGAACTACCAGTAGAACTGTGGATCTTGAGGAGGATCAAGAACCACAAACCAATACACGTTTGGTTGACACTAGCACTCAACATGAGGATGTTAAGAATGATCAAGTGGTTGATCAATACACACAAAACGTTCGCAGATTTGGTAGAATTAGTAATCCACCTGAAAGATACTGATTTTTCGTAGATGGATGCTATGTGGTAGATTCCGATAAACCAACCACTTATCGTGATGCAATGTCCAATTTGGATTGTGAGAAATGGTTTGAATCCATGAACGTTGAGATGCAATCCATGTATGACAACCAAGTATGGGACTTGGTTGATCCACCTCTTAACTCCAAAATAGTTGGAAGTAAGTGGGTTTTCAAGAGAAAACCGATATGCATGGAAACTTGGATACGTATAATGCTAGACTTGTAGCAAAAGGTTTCACTCAAACTCAAGGGGTTGATTATGATGAGACCTTCTCACCCATTGCAATGCTAAAGTCTATTAGGATATTATTTGCCACAGCTGCTCATTATGATTATGAGATCTGGCAAATGGATGTCAAAACCACTTTTCTAAATGGATATCTTGAGGAAGATGTCTATATGGTTCAGACTGAAGGTTTTGTCAATCAAAACCATCCTAATAAAGTATGCAAGTTAAAGAAATCAATCTATGGATTGAAGCAAGCATCAAGAAGTTGGAATCACTATTTTGATGAAGAAATAATCAAATTTGGGTTCATCAAAAACGCTGATGAAGCATGTGTGTATAAGAAAGCTAGTGGGAGCATCATCACTTTCCTAGTATTGTATGTCGATGACATCCTGCTATTTGGAAATGACATTCCAACCATGGAAGGTGTAAAAGCCTGGCTTGGAAATTGTTTCTCCATTAAGGACCTTGGTAAAGCCACCTATATTTTGGGAATAAAGATCTATAGGGATAGATCAAGGCGGTTGATAGGTTTAAATCAAAGTGCATACATTGACAAGATCATGAAAAGGTTCAAGATGGAAAACTCTAAGAAAGGTACGGTGCCTATCCAAAGAGGAACGATATTGAGTAAGACTCAATGTCCAAGCTCAAAGGATGAGCAAGATAAAATGAAAGGAATCCCGTATGCATCAGTTATAGGATCCATCATGTATGCAATGATATGCACTAGATCGGACGTGTCATGCGCTTTGAGCATGACAAGCCGATACAAACAAAATCCTGGAAGCAGTCATTGGATGGTTGTTAAGAAAATACTTAAGTACCTAAGGAGGACTAAAGATATGTTCCTAATCTATGGATCTGGTGAGGAGGAACTCGTAGTAAAGGGTTACACGAATGTGAGCTTCCAAACTGATCGGGATGATTCATAATCACAATCGGGGCACATTTTGATCTTGAATGGAGGAGCGATCTCTTGGAAGAGCTCTAAGCAAGATGTGGTGGCATTATCAACTAAGAGTCAGAATACATCGCCGCTTCGTTAGCAACTCATGAAGCTGCATGGTTAAAGAAGTTCATTGCCGATCTAGGGGTGGTCCCTTCCATTCAGGACCCCCTAGAAATCTTTTATGATAATGAGGGTGCGATTGCTCAAATCAAGGAACCCCGTGCATATCAAAAGACTAGGCACATTGAACGAAGATTCAACTACATAAGGGATGAAGTTGAAAAGGGAAAAATATGTATTCGCAGAGTTCACACGGATCAAAACATTGCGGATCCGCTCACGAAGCTTCTTGAAAAGGTAAAGCATGAAAGTCATACTTATGCCATGGGACTTCAATATTCTAGTGACTGGATATGATCTCTAATTTCTGTATTGAAATATTGTAACCCTTTATTACTTGAATGAATTATTTGATTATAATGATTCAACAAATATTCCTATTTTCCATGTTTAAAATCGATGAGTAGATTATTTACTCAGAACGTCCGTAGTTATTCATACTTGTGGGAACAAGTATGAAGGTAAAACTATTATGAACTTGGATTGGTAGATATTCATATGGGTGAATATAGAGCAAAGGGTTGTTGCCAAAGTTCATAGATATTTGTGGGATGCAAATATTGGACTGACCTGCATCTCAAACATTACTACATGGAATCTTCTTGATTGATCATAAGGTAATTTTGAGTAAAGGCGAACATCATTTGGTATCCTCTGACCTGAGATACATATTGGGTCTCGATATTTACCAAATATCATACTTTGACTTAGTTCTTTACTGTTCTGAAACATGGTAGTACATAAGTCTGAGTTCAGGTATGATATAAAGCAATTGTGAGAGACGTATGTGGTCAAGCTGGGATTTGTCCCTCTTATTCGTTGAGAGTAAGATGTCTAAGGCCTGATAAAGTTAAATCAATAGAGAATGATCACTCTGTGTCTCTAGGATTTAACATGACATATGTGATAAAAGGATAGATGATTGATTCACCTAAAAACTTTTGAGTATGGTATTTGAAGAGGATGATGTTATTGAATGGCACCTAGTCATACGTATTAAGGGTAGTAAACCGTTATTAGGCGGTATTTACAGCTTGCATATCTTCTATGAATCTTGTGCCAGTGGGAGATTGTTGGATCTTGTATGCCCAAGAAACATACAAGATTGATGTGGTTAATACGTTATGATCCAAGTCGGGTCATACCCAATAACAAGCTAAACAAACACCAATAAATATTCATTTGTTGATGAGATCAAACAAATATATATTGACACCATTTTCGAATATAGGTTTTCTAGAACTTTTCTTTTGAAAAAGAACAACATTATATGGATAATTTGTTCATGAGAAATTATTTATTTCATTATTTAAGCATGTTAAATTATGACAAATAATAGAGTGTTAATGTTATAAATTAAAAGATGTTTTAATTTTATAATCTTAAGGGTTTAAGAGTGTTAAAATTTATAAAACAAAAAAATGGGAGGGAACCCAATTTCATTTGGGATTTCGGCCGCCCCTAAGGGCCTTGGATTCCTCTTAGTCTTGATTGAATACAAGACTTTATTTTAGCTTGCACTCTTCCCCGAACTAATACTCCCCCTCTCCTACATGCAAAGTTCTTCTTTTCTCTCTTCCTTCTCTCCCAAATTCGAATTCTTGGCTTATTTTTGAAGCTATTCTTGGCTGAACATTGAAGCTCATTGGCTGATTTTTGGATTCTAAGAGAAGGAGTTGGGTCTTGGTGTTATACTAACTAACAAGTAGGTGTTTGGAAGGGCTTGTGGGTATTACAACTTAAGGCTTTCTCTCTTATGGGCTGAACATTCAAGAAAATCATCATCATCTTCTTCATCTTGTCCACTACAACATCTTGTGCAAGAAAGGTTGTATCAATGAACTCCATATGGTTGTTGTTTTGAGTTTTGATAGCATACTATTTCACATATATTGTTGATCCATGTTCTTGGGTTTTGTTTATGGTTTAAAATGGTAAAAATTTCAGATTATAAACCGCATGTTAAAACCCTTTTTCCTCTGCGTTTTTATAGTTTAAATGGTTAAACTAGTCTTGTTTAACATGTGACAAAACCCAACAATTCATACATACATACATACATACATACATACATACATACATACATACATACATACATACATACATACATACATACCATACATACATACTTACATAAATACATTCATACATACGTACATACATACATTCATAAATCATACATACATACATACATACATACATACATACATACATACATACATACATACATACATACATACGTACGTACGTACATACATACATACGTACGTACGTACGTACATACGTACGTACGTACACACCTACGTACGTACACACATACGTACGTACACACATACATACGTACACACATACGTACGTACACACATACGTACGTGCACACATACGTACGTACATACATACGTACGTACATACATACGTACGTACATACATACCTACATACATACCTACATACATACCTGCATACGACCTGCATACATACCTACATACATACCTACATACATACCTACATACATACCTACCTACCTACCTACATACATACATACATACATACATACATACATACATACATACATACATACATACATACCTACCTACATACCTACCTACATACTACCTACATACCTACCTACCTACATACACACATACATACATACATACATACATACATACATACATACATACATACATACATACCTACATACATACATACATACATACATACGTACCTACATACATACATACGTACATACATACGTACCTACATACATACATACATTCATACATACATACATACATACATACATACATACATACATACATACATACATACTGTCACACCCTCAATTTCCACGAACGGGGTTTTACCGTTAGGCGTGTGACATACCAGGATCTCAGACACAGTTATATCGAACGACACTATATGAATTAAAAATAAACATTTGACTTCGTTCAAAGGAACATAAACAAAGTTTACAACAGTGCGGAAGCGTATACATAATTTGTAAATCATTTACATGACAGTTACAAGAGCCAAGTCTAGACAAAATGTTCAATGCAGAAAATAAAGTAGATGAATGCATGTCCTGAGTGCGTTTCCTGTAGCGTGCATCATGAGCTTATGTTCCTGTGAACTGAGAAAACATGCTAAAATGTGTCAACATAAAGTTGGTGAGTTCACGGGTTTAATCAACAAGAAATGTGTTCGTAAGCGTTTCAATGGTTTAGTATATAAAGCATATCGTTAGGTAGCTAGCCTATGCTCATGTTACTTAGCGTTTCGAACCAAAGCTGACTGTTTGCGTCCTATATGTTTGTTGTATCCCCGTCACGTCTCACCAGACAGTGACAAATGTTAGGTCAATATGGCACCCGTTTGACCTCCAATCAAGCTAGCGCGACTAGCCCGGACAGGGTTTGTCAGACCCAGTAGTACTACTCAGAATTACCTCGCTAATCTCATTACTAACGGTTCGAGAGTGTCAGGAGTGTTATGTGTGTTTGCACTAACGTAACAAGTGATATCAATAATACTACAACCATCTATGCAAATTTGTTTGCATGTTTTCTCCCCCAAAAAGGAAAGAGAGTAAAATAGGGGCCGTGAAGACTCACTGATGATGTAGTAAGTATGTAGGATGAAAGTCTCCCATGTGTTGTTTACGATGAGCTGTCAAACACCTATTGCAAGTTATGTTAAGCGTTAATGTTGTGTCTAGCATTAATAGAAATGTCTAGTCGGGCCGGGTCGCATTGGTTCGGTCGTGGGTAACACACACAGGCAGGCATACACGTAGCAGACTTCATGTAGATCCCAAATGGGTTGTCGATATTTGTAAACGGTTAGGTTGTTTTAGGTTGACAAGTATGTGCTTGTTGACTGCATTGACTTTAATCTTTGTGGTCAAGAAATGACACTTTATTGATGTTAACTTATCATCGCACGATAGACACATCGCACACCAGAAGAATTCACTCACAATGACTCCAATCGCATAACAAGGCTAGACGCATGACTGGACACTTCATTCGCACGAATGGGCCTTCAATCGTACGAATCAACTTCACTCGTACGATTGAACCCTCATTCGTGCGACTCAGCATTCAGTCGCACCACACATCATCCATTCGCACGACTTAACGCCCATTCACATGAATGAACCTTCATTCGTGCGATTGGACCTTCAGTCGTGCGATGCACAGTCGCATACACTCATCCGACTGACTCAATCGGACACACACCCAATCGCATGCATTCAGTCGCACGACACGCTCATACGCCTGGACTCAGTCGCACGATTCGCGTCAATCGCACTACCCAGTCGCACGACACGCCCATTCGTACGGCTCAGTCGCACGACTGGCACAGTCACGAACTGTAGCAGATCGCGACTGCTGTGGGGGCTGATCAGCCTTCGGCTATTTTGTGCACGGTTTTCACACATCAGGGACTTCCAGAAACACTTTCCTAACATATCTAAGTAAAATACACATGCTGGTTGACCTCACACACACCCCCATGACCACATGCATTCGGGTTGAACCCGAACACCCGAACCCTATATTTTCAGCAGTGAAACGAGCAACAAAACGGACGACCAAGGTTGCCTACCTATTAGGAACGTGCTATTTCAGTTGTAGCGTGGTTTAGCCGGTGAAATCGAGCTCAAACGAGGCGGTTCGTGGTGCTAGGAGGTGGTAGAAAAGTGTAGAGAAAGAAAGTGAAGGAGATGGAAGAATTTGGGAGTGAAATGAAAATAAGGGCTGGTAAGGGGTTTATATACCCAGCCCTAGTTTGGCAATTTGTCACGTTTAGTCCTCGAACTTAGTCCCCGAGTTCCCGAATTTGTTTTGGTTGATAACGACGTAGATGGGCGAGCTATGTTAATTAAGAGGATTCCTTAAGTAATCCCGTTTATTTGAATCCTCTACAAACACCAGCGTTAGTATTTTATCATAATTTATTTAACGATGTCGGTGGCGGTGCTTCTACACGTTTCGGGTAATAACGAGTATGTGACAATGATAACGACAACGGTTTGAGTAGTGTTAACCTGAAATTACGGGGTGTCACATCATCCCCTTGTTGCAGGAATTTTCATCCCGAAAATTAGTACATCATGTTACGAGGCTCAACGGGGAATACAAGGCTCAACGGTTTGTGACGCATGTTGAATAGAGTTTCTGCATATCTTAAGAGGTAGATGCCTGATTCTGGAATAGTTGCGGGTACTTCTTCTTCATCTGATCCTCGCGTTCCCAGGTAAACTCTGGTCCACGCTTTGAGTTCGAACGGATTTTGACGATAGGGATACGACTATATTTGAGCGTCTTGATCTCTCGGTCCATGACTTCCACCGGTTCCTCGATGAAATGTAGTTGTTCGTCAACATGTATCTCGTCTAACGGAACGACGAGAGTCTTGTCTACCAGGCATTTCCTCAAGTTGGAAACATGGAACACATCGTGTACTCCACGGAGTTCTTCAGGTAAGTTCAACTGATAGGCCACGGGGCCAACCCGTTTGACAATCTCAAACGGTCCCACGTATCTAGGGCTTAGTTTCCCACGTTTTTCGAAACAAATCACGCCCTTCCAAGGTGACACTTTCAAAAGCACCTTGTCACCTATTTGAAATTCCAATGGTCGGCGACGCTTATCAGCGTAACTTTTCTATCGGTCACGTGCTGCTGCCATACGGTTACGGATCTGCACAATCTTCTCCATCGTCTCGTGCACAAGTTCAGGGCCGGTGAGTTGACTTTCTCCAACTTCCGCCCAACAAATAGGTGTTCGGCACTTACGGCCATATAGTGCCTCAAATGGAGCAGCTTTGATCGACGTGTGATAGCTATTGTTGTATGAAAACTCCACTAACGATAAGTGAGTTTCCCAACTGCTGCCAAAATCTATCACGCAGGCACGTAACATGTCTTCTAAAGTCTGGATCGTTCGCTCACTTTGGCCATCAGTTTGGGGGTGGTATGCGGTGCTCATATCCAGCCGCGTTCCTAATGCTCGTTGTAAAGATTGCCAAAAGTGTGAGGTGAATCGAGCGTCACAATCAGAGATGATGGAAATTGGCACACCGTGCCGAGAGACTATTTCCATTAGGTAGATACGAGTCAATTTTTCCATGCGGTCAGTCTCCCGGATTGCCAGAAAATGTGCAGATTTCGTCAAGCGATCTACAATTACCCAAATAGTATCGCATCCGCTTGGGGTCCGAGGCAGTTTCGTGATAAAGTCCATAGATATCTGCTCCCACTTCCATACTGGTATCTCTGGCTGTTGGAGTAAACCAGATGGTCGTTGATACTCCACCTTAACCTTAGAACAGGTTAAGCATCTGCTTACGTATGTGGCAATGTCAGCTTTCATGTTCGGCCACCAGTAAGGACTTTGAGATCGTGATACATCTTGTCTGAACCCGGATGAATAGAATATCATGAGCTTCATCCATTACCAGCTCTCGTAGGTCTCCATAGAAAGGAACCCATATTCGGTCCACGAAGTAGCGGATTCCATCAGATTTGGTTTCTAGTTGCTTCTCCATGCCTCGTAGCGATTCAGCTTTCATGTTCTCATCTTTTAATGCCTCAAGTTGAGCATTGCGGATCTGATCGGGTAAACCGGTGTGAATGGTGAGTTGTAATGCTCGAACTCGTCTTGGCTTAGGTGTCTCCTTTCGGCTTAAGGCATCTGCTACTACATTAGCCTTGCCCGGATGGTACTTGATTGTACAGTCATAGTCGTTCAACAACTCGACCCAACGACGTTGTCTCCTGTTCAGCTCCTTCTGTTCAAAGATGTGCTGGAGACTCTTGTGATCGGTGTAGATGGTGCACTTGGTACTGTACAAGTAGTGTCTCCATATCTTGAGTGCAAACACGACTGCTCCAAGCTCTAGATCATGTGTCGTGTAGTTTTTCTCATGTATCTTCAATTGTCGGGATGCATAGGCAATCACCTTATTGCGTTGCATTAGCACGCAACCGAGGCCTTGTATAGAAGCATCATAATAAACTACAAAATCATCAGTTCCCTCAGGCAGGGATAGAATCAGTGCTGTACAGAGTTTCTGCTTCAGGACCTGGAATGCAGATTCTTGTTTATCACCCCAATCGTACGTAGTACCTTTATGAGTCAATGCGGTGAGAGGTTGAGCAATCTTTGAGAACCCTTCGCTGAACCGTCGATAATAGCCAGCCAACCCGAGAAACTGTCGTTCCTCGGTCGGAGTCTTAGGCGTAGCCCAGTTCTTGATAGCTTTTATCTTTACCGGGTCAACGTGTATCCCATTCTCATTGACCACATGACCCAAGAAATGACCCTCTCGTATCCAGAAGTCGCATTTTGAAAATTTTTCATACAATTGTTCTCGTCTCAACAGCTCCAGAATCAGTCTAAGGTGCTCCTCGTGTTCTTCCTTATTCTTTGAGTAAATAAGGATGTCATCGATGAAGACAGTGACGAACTTGTCCAGATAGGGTTTGCACACTCAGTTCATGAGGTCCATGAAAACCGCTAGCGCATTGGTCAACCCAAATGGCATAACCAAAAACTCGTAGTGGTCATACCTTGTTCTAAAAGCGGTCTTTGAAATGTCTTCTTCTCGAATCCTTACTTGATGATAACCCGATCTTAGGTCTATCTTAGAATAGAAACTCGACCCTTGTAGTTGATCGAACAGATCATCAATGCGCGAGAGAGGATAACGATTCTTAATCGTTGCTTTGTTCAATTCTCTGTAATCGATACACATGCAGAAAGTTCCGTCCTTCTTCTTGACAAACAGTACTGGGGCTGCCCACGGTGATGAGCTAGGTCTGATAAATCCTTTATTCAATAGTTCCTGCAATTGCGTAGACAGCTCTTGCAGTTCCCTTGGAGCTAATCTGTACGGTGCTCTCGTGATAGGGGCGGCTCCATGTACCAAATCAATTGGAACTCGACTTGGCGATGCGGTGGGAGACCGGGTAGGTCTTCAGGGAAAACCTCAGGATAATCACGTACAACAAGGATGTCTTAAATTTTCTTTTCCTCGGTTTCTTTTTCAGTGACCATAGCAAGGAAAGCGGTATGACCCTTACGCAAACACTTCTGAGCTTTCATGTAGGAGATGATTCCCGAAACCGTACCACTCCTTTCACCCTGAACTGACAAAATTTCACCACTAGGAAGTGGTACACGAATGATTTTCTCACCACAGATGATCTCAGCTTGATTCCTGGACAACCAGTCCATTCCCACAACTACATCGAAACTACCAAGTGTGACAAGCATCAGATCTATATCTAACTCATGACCACATAATCCTAACTTGCATCCCTTAATGACGTGAGTTGCCTCAATTAGTTTCCCATCAGCTAATTCTACAGTGTAACTAGGCTCCACATCAGCTAAGGTTACATCTAAGAACTTAATGAACTTGTTGGAAACAAAACTCTTGTCAGCGCCGGTATCAAATAGTATAGAAGCAAAACAACCATTCAGGGGAAATGTACCAGTAACTACATTCTGATCATCCCTTGCCTCGCCAGAACCAATCACAAAGGCACGACCTTTAGCATTGCCTCCATTGTTTCCCTTGTTTCCACCCTTCAGTTGTGGGCAATCCTTCCTGTAGTGACCCTCCTTACCACACTCATAGCAGCCTCTAGTCGCTCCACCCTGGCGTTGTTGTTGGGGTTGTTGCTGAGTCATCAGTTCACCCCTGCAGTCTTTAGCTGCGTGACCTATCTTTTCACACCTCTGACAACGGAGTGGATCACACGGGCCATGATGATGGAAGTTGAACCGGTTACACTTAGGATACTTGCCCGCGTAGCTGCTAGATCCCTGACCATTGTTGTTGTTGTTGCTGTTCTGGTTGTTGTTGGTGAAGCTTCTTGATGAGTCAAACTTTCTGGTCTGTTGTTGCTGAGTGTTACTGGAGCTTGAAGACTTGTTGCTGTTGCCATCCTATTTCCTTTTATGATCAGATGAACTAGAAGCAGCGCCACGTTTAGGCAAGGTACCCTGTGCCACTGCCTGATCAGTGAGTTTGTGAGCTAGTCGGATAGCCTGCTGAATAGTGACAGGATCAGCAGCCATAACACTAGCTTGGATTTGCGGAGCTAGACCATCAATGTAATTCTCGATCCGTTTGTAGGCCGGGGTCACCATCTGAGGACATAAAGCAGCCAACTCGTGTGAACGAGTCGTGTATTCCTCAATGTCAGAGCCACTCATCTTTAAATTCCAAAACTCTACTTCCAGTTTCTGGACTTCGCTTCTGGGGCAGTACTCTTCTTTCATCAGAATCTTGTAGTCATCCCATGGCATACCATTAGCAGCACCTAGCCCTAAGGTTTGGACTTGTGAGTTCCACCATGTCAGGGCTGGTCCTTCCAGTGTGCCGGAGGCGTACTTGACCCGACTTCCAGCAGGATAGTTGCACGTGGCGAACACTGACTCGAGCTTCTCCAGCCAGCGAAGCAGTATGACAGCACCCTCAGATCCGCTGAAAGAATGAGGCTTGCAATCCATAAACATCTCGAAGGTACAGACTGTTGGACCTCCTTGATTCAGATTCTGGTCGTTCTGGTCCTGATTACGGGCCTGTTCGTAGGCTGCAAGCGCATCAGCCACACACTCATTGATGATAGCATTCAACTCGGCTTGGGTTAGGGTGATGTTTCCTCGTCCACCCGAGCGTCCAGCTCTTCTTCCAGACATGATTTCTTCAATTCACAATACATATTAATCAATAACCGGATAATAATTATTGACAATAATAAATTGTATCATGCTAGTAAGAATGAAGGATTTGTTTGCATATCGATAGTGAGGCTTTATGAGGATCCGAGACCTCATGCCTCCAAGTATGGAATTGAGAATTCATACTGATCATAACCGTTATCACCCAATAGAGTTGCCAGAATTCTCATGCACAGCAAATTACAATTACGTGTGCACCCGTGATTCCAATTTGCTTTGCATGGTTACTCATGGTTCCTCCTATTCGTGGTAACATACCTTGTCAAGTACCGAGTGTTATCAATGATAGAGGTATCAAAGATACATTTGACATACCAAGGGTCAACTAACTAAGGTTGTACAAGGGATTCGGTTAAGATAACAACGGGGAATCAAGACGATTTGGCCTTTTTTTTCTCCTTTGAAGCTCTAGGCGTTTACATGTTTAAGTCCAATCCTCTGATAGACTTTGAATATCTTAGTTGTCCCTCGTTTACTGCTCAGACTAGTGTATAAGATAGGATATGTTGGGAACAGTAACAAGTGTAAAAGAGTTGGAAGAGTGAGGTGTTGTTCTCTTTGTTTGTCATCGTTAGGCTTGTCGGGTGTGTTAGGAAAGAGTTTCGTGTTCCAACGTGGTAATGTTTGGTTCATTTCATTGTTGCTTCCACTCTGAGAGTGAAGGATCAAGGGTAAATGTTGGTGGTGAGTGAGCGGGATTCTCCGCCCCTCTGTCAGTCGGTAATGATACAGGTGTCATACCGATAATGTTATGTTTGCTCGGCAATGTAATGCTGGTACGCCAGAAGGTTGTTCGTATAACAGTTGTAATCATGTAAAAGTGTCTGTGCATTTCTAGTGTTGTGTCTAAGGCTATAGTCTAGATGCAATGCAGTCCTAGTTCTCTATAACCTGTGGCTCTGATACCAATCTATCACACCCTCAATTTCCATGAACGGGGTTTTACCGTTAGGCGTGTGACATACCAGGATCTCAGACACAGTTATGTCTAACGACACTATATGAATTTAAAATAAACATTTGACTTCATTCAAAAGAACATAAACAAAGTTTACAACAGTGCGAAAGCGTATACATAATTTGTAAATCCATTACATGACAGTTACAAGAGCCAAGTCTAGACAAAATGTTCAATGCAGAAAATAAAGTAGATGAATGCATGTCCTGAGTGTGTTTCCTGTAGCGTGCATCATGAGCTTATGCGTTCCTGTGACCTGAGAAAACATGCTAAAATGTGTCAACATAAAGTTGGTGAGTTCACAGGTTTAATCAACAAGAAATGTGTTCGTAAGCGTTTCAATGGTTTAGTATATAAAGCATATCGTTTGGTAGCTAGCCTATGCTCATGTTACTTAGCGTTTCGAACCGAAGCTGATTGTTTGCGTCCTATATGTTTGTTGTATCCCCGTCACGTCTCACCAGACAGTGACAAATGTTAGGTCAATAAATCACCCGTTTGACCTCCAATCAAGCTAGCATGACTAGCCCAGGTGGAGTTTGTCAGACCCAGTAATACTACTCAGAATTACCTCGCTAATCTCATTACTAACGGTTCAAGAGTGTCAGGACTGTTATGTGTGTTTGCACTAACGTAACAAGCGATATCAAGAATACTACAACCATTTATGTAAATCTGTTTGCATGTTTTCTCCCCTAAAAAGGAAAGAGAGTAAAATAGGGGCCGTGAAGATTCACTGATGATGAAGTAAGTATGTAGGATGAAAGTCTCCCGTGTGTTGTTTACGATGAGCTTTCAGACACCTATTGACAGTTATGTTAAGCGTTAATGTTGTGCCCAGCATTAATAGAAATGTCTAGTCGGGCCGGGTTGCATTGGTTCGGTCGTGGGTAACACACACAGGCAGGCATACACGTAGCAGACTTCATGTAGATCCCAAATGGGTTGTCGATATTTGTAAACGGTTAGGTTGTTTTAGGTTGACAAGTATGTGCTTGTTGATTGCGTTGACTTTAATCTTTGTGGTCAAGAAATGACACTTTATTGATGTTAACTTATCATCGCACGATAAACACATCGCACACCAGAAGAATTCACTCACAATGACTCCAATCGCATAACAAGGCTAGACGCACGACTCTACACTTCATTCGCACGAATGGGCCTTCAATCGTATGAATCAACTTCACTCGTACGATTGAACCCTCATTCATGCGACTCAGCATTCAGTCGTACCACACATCATCCATTCGCACGACTCAACGCCCACTCACACGACTGAACCTTCATTCGTGCGATTGGACCTTCAGTCGTACGATGCACAGTCGCACACACTCATCCGACTGACTCAATCGCACACACACCCAATCGCATGCATTCAGTCGCACGACACACTCCAGTCGCACGATTCACCTCAATCGCACCACCCAGTCGCACGAAACGCCCATTCGTACGGCTCAGTCGCACGACTGGCACAGTCACGAACTGTAGCAGATCGCGACTGCTGTCGGGGCAGATCAGCCTTCGGCTGTTCTGTGCATGGTTTTCACACATCAGGGACTTCCAGAAACACTTTCCTAACATATCTAAGTGAAATGTACATGCTGATTGACCTCACACACACCCCCACGACCACATGCATTCGGGTTGAACCCGAACACCCGAACCCTATATTTTCAGTAGTGAAACGAGCAACAAAACGGACGACCAAGGTCGCCTACCTGTTAGGAACATGCTATCTCAGCTGTAGCGTGGTTTAGCCGGCGAAATCAAGCTCAAACGAGGCGGTTCGTGGTGCTAGGAGGTGGTAGAAAAGTGTAGAGAAAGAAAGTGAAGGAGATGGAAGAATTTGGGAGTGAAATGAAAATAAGGGCTGGTAAGGGGTTTATATACCCAGCCCTAGTTTGGCAATTTATCACGTTTAGTCCTCGCACTTAGTCCCCGAGTTCCCGAATTTGTTTTGGTTGATAACGACGTAGATGGGCGAGCTATGTTAATTAAGAGGATTGCTTAAGTAATCCCGTTTATTTGAATCCTCTACAAACACCAGTGTTAGTATTTTATCATAATTTATTTAACGATGTCGGTGGCGGTGCTTGTATACGTTTCGGGTAATAATGAGTATGTGACAATGATAACGACAACGGATTGAGTAGTGTTAACCTGAAATTACGGGGTGTCACACATACATACATACATACATACATACCAATATACATACCTACATACATACATACATACATACATACATACATACATACATACATACATACATACATACATACCTACATACATACATACATACATACATACACACATACATACATACATACATACATACATACATACATACATACATACATACATACATACATACATACATACCTACCTACATACATACATACATACCTACATACATACCTACATACATACCTACATACATACGTACATACATACATACATACATACATACATACATACATACATACATACATACATACATACATACATACATACATACATACATATATATATACATACCTACATACATACCTACATACCTACATGCATGCCTACATACATACATGCATACATACATACATAGATACATACATACATACATACATACATAGATACATACATACATACATACATACATAGATACATACATACATACATAGATACATACATACATACATACAAACATACATACATACATGCATACATAACATACATACATGCATACATACATACATACATACTGTGACACCTGGTCAAATCAGGTCAAGGCTCGAACCCTGTTTTAATATATAAACATGTGATCACCCAAGATTACTAATATATTTGATTGATTAAGAAAACCATAAGCCGGTTTAAACGAACGTTACACTCTATGAAACATTACCCTTAGTTATAAATATTATCTCTTGCAAGAAAATATATATAATAATAATAATAATACTTGTAATAATTAGTAAATAATAACAATAAACTAACAAAATCAATAAATAGATTTGGGATTATGCATGGATGACACATAACCAATCACCGTCCTTATAAACCACTAACACAACCCAAAACCTTTCATTTCCACTCAACCCTTCCACTCCCACACACAACCACCACACCATCGATCACCACCACCTCATAGGCCAGCCACCACCGCCGGCACCATCCGCCGCTGCCTGCACCACCTGCCGCCGCCACCACAATCACCACCACCAACCACCGCAACCACAACCGTCGCCACCTCACCACCCTGGTGACCATCACCATCCAGCCACACCACCACCGTGACCATCGGCACCCCCTCTCTCTTTTCTCTCAACCGTGACCATCAACACACCCCCCCTTCCCTTTCTTCTTTCTCTCAAAACCGTGACCACCACCACCGTAGCAACCATCACCACCACCGGTAACTATCATCATCATCACGACCAAACTACATTTCTCTCTAAGAACCCGAAACTATCACTCTCATTCTTGCATTTGGGTGTTCACAATCTCTAGTTACTCAAGGTATTGAAATAAGTTTATGTTGATTGTTCATGCATGTTAGTCAAGATGAAAGATCTTGATGAATCTTGTTCACCCACTTATGAGTTTCATAAAAAGGGATGATTTTTGAATAAAATGGGTTTTGAAATGGTTTGAGAAATCTGAAAAATTTGGGATCTGTAAGAGTGTTAGTTGATAGAATCATGTATGGATTTGAGTTGGGATTGTAAGAATATACATGGATGTATGTATGTATCGATTATGTATGTATGATTAGGAGACTTAGTGGATTATGACATCTTAAGAACATTTGTTCAGAAGGAATGTTTGGATGATTATTATGGGATTTGATAACATAGAAACATAAGTAAGTTGAATGCTGGATGATACTACTAAGCTAAAAATAAAAACAGTAATCAAGATAGAATATAAACACATAAAAGGAAGAAGATGGATACTCGAACATTAATTATGTTGCAATTAAATAAAAAGGGTTGATAAAACAATAAATCGAGGACTAGAATTATAGAATGAACCATACAAACGGGATGTTATGAAACTTGACTAAGTTGACATTAGGACATCAAGATTTGACCAACACAAGACAAAAACAAAAACAATATATATATATACCATTTTAGAAATAATGATGAATAAATGATGTAAAATTCTATATAAATATATATACATCTTAAAACAAACCTCCAATTTAAAATATTTAAAAATTTACATATTTTCACCAAAAACCATATATGTTTCTATAAATTAAACAAATAACCACAATTTATCAATATAGTTATAAAATAAAATATAAAGGAAGTTTTATATAAAATTCTCCATTTTTACAAATTATTGGTTACAAAAACTATAAGTAAAACCGTATCAAACTAACATAAATATATTTTAGAAAAATTTAGATTCATGACTTTAAAATAAATAAATGTAAGATTAAGCATAAGATTTATTATAGGTATTGGATATCAACACATTAGGATTAGCTTAAGCCAGCGTATTATAAATCACATACATTTTTAAAATAAAGCTTTACGAGAGATTTGATCAAGACACTTTAATATTATATAAGTCGGGTGAACATCATTATATTTAGCAGGAATTACCTTGTGTTGACGAAAATATATATACTTAGGGTTTGTCTGTTCAGAGATTAACATATTGGCTTTTCCTGATCACACTCAAGTTGAGTTTTCGGCCCCATTTTAAATACTGGTTTATTTAAAATTGTTTTGGGGAAAAGCATGATAAACTTTGTATGATGAATAAAAACGGATTAATATATGTTACGATGGTATAAGTTTGGTCAACATTATAAGTGTATAATGTTGGGCCCCTAACTCCCCCTATAATCATTAACCTCGGGGAGGCCACAGACTATATTGGTAGATCTATCGGGTTAGAAGGGCCCACTCTCATGACCAGTCGCTCTGGTCAGGTTGTAGTAGGGGAGTTTATACGTTTGGACTGTTGTGGGGCAACGACGTGTTTCTTGGTTTGATTATGGACTTACGACCTAAATTAAGCATAGTACCTAGCTAGTTTATGTTGACTATATTATATCGCGTACATCATATCGTTTCAAATGATTAAACTGTTTTTAACACTAAAAACCCCGACTACTCACCAACATTATGTTGACAGTTACTTTTCATGCTTTTCAGGGCTGTAGGTAACTTGTTTTATGGAATTCTGGAATATGTTTTTGGAGGGTAAAACGTGTCAGATGGTTGATGTAGTGATAACCAAATAATGTGATGTTAATGATGACTGAACAATGTGGTTGTGTAATAAACCGTTTATCACCATGTTACGCTTGAAAAACGCCTAATGAAAGGTTCTTTTAAAATTAACTGTTAAATCAATCACGTTTGATTATAATTGTTGGATTAGTTCCAACTTCCGTTATCACCACGTCACGTGACATTCTGCTGCGATTTTCGGGGTGTGACAGAAATTGGTATCAGAGCCAACGGTTATAGCGAACTAGAAAATTTTCTAAAAACAAGAAAAATCTAGACTATAACCTTTAAAATAATTATCCAAAGACCGTTCCTGTCACATCCCCGGGCCCAGGTAGGGTGGGACGTCACAGATTAGCAACAACATACATGGCAGCGGAAACAAACCAATATAAGAGCTTAAAGGGAGAGAACATCACATGGCATTTCAAGTTTTTAAAAGACACCGGGCTGGAAACAGATCTAGCCCCAAATGTTTACTTGTTTCAACATAAATTAAATAGTCATTGTATCAAATTGTTCGAGTCACAAATTGGTCACACAAACAATGCCATGGTCTCGGGGTTGAGTCTAAGTCTTCCATGACAGCTAAGAGTCTTCACGGGTTACCTGAAACATGCTCAAAAGAAAATAGTGTCAACTAAAAAGTTGGTGAATAAGTGCTTAAAGTTTCAAAAACAATAAAAGGAACTCTTAAAGTCCATAGTAAAGGTTTTAGAATCAAGTGTGAAAGCTTATGAAAAATCTCATTTGATTTTAAAAGCATCATTTTTAGTATCAGTCATAGTGGGGTATCATAATCAACCCTGCACTTGGTCACCGGTTGGCCTCTTCTAAACTTGTGTTTAACTGGATATTCCCAAGGAAGGAACCAAGCCTTAAATCAGTGAACCATACCTGCTAGGATGGTTCACCATAGTTTCTTAATCAAAACTTGTTACATCCCACATACGATCACTCAGGATCTCAGTGGGGTACCTCCCTGTAGCGGGAGCCACTATGTGTGGGGGATTCCCCAAATTGATCTATCCATATAAAGCAAGCGGTTCACAAAAGAATTAATGATCATGATATAAGTATCAGCAGGTATCCAAAAGTCCCACATACAAGCATCAAGTAAAGCACAATCATAGTTCATAAAACAAAAGAGCAGTGTCATCCCAAAAACAGTAAGTAAAAAGGGATCACTAGAACTCACCTTAGATATTAAGTAAAGAAATCCTTCGTGTGACGGGAATATCTCAAGTCTAGCACCCTAACATGAATATATTAAGTGATTAGCTACTGCTCTAAACCTATTTAAGGTGCAACAAGAGGGTCTAAGTCTTAGTTGGTCGGATTCGGCTTTGATTCGATTAGGGTTTGTATAAAAAGTTTCCTTTTATGGAAAGTCAAGGTTTCTCATACAATCAAGGGTTTCTACATTACTAAGTCAAGAATATATGGTAACTATGCTATTCAAGTGACTAAAGTGCTAATTGGAGTCGATTATGAAGTTTAACAAAATTTTACAGTTTAGCCCCTGAAGTTTCAAAATTGACAGTTTCTACCCTTATGTTTGGTTTCTTGTATTAGATGACCTTTATAAACAAAAAAATCAGGTTCAAGACCTTAATATAACTTAATTTTAAGGAAATATACCCAAATTTTCAGTTTATGGACTCGGTTTATAAATTACGCGTTTAACGTTGCCGGTTACGGTAAAACCGAAGGGTTTAAGATGGTTACCTATGAGTTTTCATGTTTTTTTGAGTCTAGGACCAGTAGATAACTTTTTAAAGTCATTTTTATAAGTTTCCAACCTTTTAAATCACAAAATTTGCCTCTAGTAGTGTAGTGGAAAGACTCGTTTTTACGTTTAAACCGTTAAAACGCGTTTTAACCGGGTTTGACCATTTTAAAAGCTTATTTGACCAACCATTCTACTTTTGAAGTTATTTTATCATTTAACCTACTGGAATAACATGATTTTTATGATTTCTAACCTTATACCCATTTTTCTTAGATTTTCCTCAAAAACGTCTCTCGGTTAGCACCCGTTTTCACTTAAAAATCCATTTAAATTACCTTTTGACCACTAAAAATTCCCATTGACTCCATAACACTTTATTAATCATTAATGAACCTGGAATTCTATTTAACAAGTTTATAGCCCAAGTTTTGCTTGTTTTTAATTAATTTTAACATGTTTTCGGGTCCCGAAAGTGACCAAAATGGGTCTAAACACAACATGTCCGTTGTTCCAGAGATTAAACAATATTAAAACTCTTAATATTCATCAAAACCTACTGAAATAACAGTCCCAAATCGTGGACTAGTTGTTCTACACATCCATAGACTTCAAATATATAGAAAATGTCATAACCGACCATTACACTTGTGTAAATCATTGTAACTTGAGTTTAACTATTACCACAACTTGGTCTAACTTAAAAATCAGATTATTGGGGTGTTTAAAAGTCATTTTTGATCAGGTTATGAACCTTGTTTGAGAGGGTTTTCACCAAGTGTCTAAAAGAGGTTGCTACTTGTAGAAAGAGGGGTTTTTCATGGTGTTCTTGTGCTAATACCTTCCATTCATGGTGTACAACCATTTGTAACATTCAAAAAAGATTATTAGGAGTTTAATGAGCCATTAGAAAGCAGGTTACAAGGTTAGTTCTCAAAGGTTACAAGGTACACAAGTTGGATGGTGCAAAGCACCAAAAATAGGGTTTTCTAAGGGGTAAATCGGGTTCTACCCCTTAGAATGACTATTCTACCATGTGATATGCCTTCAATAACATTGGAAACTCCTTAAGAACAAGGTGATGGTGAGAAGTTTCTGCTACAACAAGAAAAAGTAAGGTTTTTAGGTGAAAAATGATGAAAACAATAGAAATGTCCAAAACTGAGCACATGGAGCTTACACTTGATGTAACTCATGGTTTGGAAGGTGTGGATGGTCGTGAATGGATAGAATCTCCTTGGACAAGGCTGGAGAATCTCAAACAAAAGCTGGAACCATAGGTCTTGCAAGTTTCAAGCTTCAAAACTTCACCAAATGGACACCCTACTTGCGGTTGAAGCTTGGCCGACGGATGAAAGCTTGTAGTTTGTGATTTTGCTGCTGGAATGAGACTTAGAACTGAGAGTTGGGTGTGTTCTCAGCTGAGAATTCGAGAGAGAGAGGAGAGGAGTAGAAGGGAGTGTGTGTGTGTCTTGCAAAAAGGGGATGCATGAAAAGAGAATGGTTAAGGGATAGTGGTGGAGTGTAGTGGTGAGCAAGGGCACTCATTGAGGGTCAAGGGGGGGCAGATTTTGTCTTGTTATGGGGATTTTCTTTTTAGTTTTTATTGTAGATAAATAATAACAGGTAGTGTTAATTTGTTTGTAGTGTAGTATTGTGTAGAATATAAGATGGTATTATTTAGTTAGTTGATTAAGTGTCTTGCATGATAATGCATGCTTAAATCCAAAAATTAAATGTGTGTATGAGCACACATGCTAATTGTTTCAATTTGGGTTCTAAATTCTAGCTAGGGTGACTAATTAATATTCCCGGGCACTACTTTTCTAAAAAAAACAAGACTTAAAAATACTAAATTCACAAAAATCACATAGAATCATAAAATGGATAAAATAACAAATGGTGATTCTAACATTATTGATATAATTAAATTGTTTCTATTATTAGTACTCATAAGATGGGATATGATGCAATTAAATTAGGGTTTAGAATAGTGACCTTGGGACCGGTTGTCACATTCTTCCACCGTTTAGGAAATTTTGTCCCGAAATTTATGCTTCGATTAGAATCTGAGCGGGTGGGTTTGAAGAGATGCGGGTAATTCTTCCTCATCTCGTCTTGACGTTCCCAAGTGAATTCCGGCCCTCGTCTCGAGTTCCATCTAACCTTGACCTTGGGTATGCGGCTTCGCATGAGTTGCTTAACCAAGAGGTCCGTGATCTCTATGGGTTCTTCCACGAAGTTCAGCTTATCATTGATTCTTGTCTCCTTCAATGGTAGCTCCAGGGTTTTGTCTACCAGACACTTCTTCAAGTTTGACACGTGGAAGGTGTCGTGTATATAACTCAATTTCTGAGTTAGTTTCAACTTGTAAGCCACAGGACCAATTCTTGCAAGTATTTCGAGTGGTCCAATGTATCTTGGGCTTAACTTTCCTCTTTTTCCTAATCTCACGGTTCTTTCCATGGTGCTACTTTCAGCATTACTCTGTCACCTATCTGAAACTCTAATGGTTTTCGTCTCCTATCAGCGTATTTCTTCTGACGGTCCCTTTCTTCTGACGGTCCCTTATCGGTGGTCTCTAATACGATGTCTGGCCCTAACACTTGGCTATCACCAATTTCATTCCAACTCAATGGTGACTGACATTTCCTACCATAGAGAGCCTCATACGGAGCTGCATTGATACTTGCATGGTAACTGTTATTATAGGATAACTCCACAAATGGAAGATGGTTATCCCAGTTCCTACCAAAATCAATCACGCAAGCTCTCAGCATATCTTCTAAAGTTTGAATAGTCCTTTCGCTTTGACCGTCAGTTTGCGGGTGGTAAGCCATGCTTAAGTCCAGCCAGGTTCCTAAAGCTCGTTGGAGTGATTTCCAGAAACGCGAAGTGAAACGACTATCACCGTCGGAGATTATGGATAGTGGCACACCATGCCTAGCCACTATTTCATTGATATACAGTTGAGCCAGTCTTGACATGTCATAGTCTTCCCAAATTGGTAAGAAGTGAGCTGATTTGGTTAGTCTATCCACTATTACCCAAATAGCATCTTGACCTCTAGACGTTCTGTGTAACTTAGTAACAAAATCCATCGTGACGTTATCCCATTTCCATTCTGGGATTTCTGGCTGCTGCAACATCCCTGATGGTTTTTGGTTTTCAGCTTTTACCATGGCGCACGTTAGACATTTTCCGACGTAAACAGCGATTGATTTCTTGATTCCAGGCCACCAGAAAAGTGCCTTCAAATCTTGGTACATTTTATCACTTCCAGGGTGAACTAAATACCTAGATTTGTGAGCTTCGTCGAGAATTACCTCTCGAATTCCCCCATGCTCTGGCACCCAAGTTCTCCCTTCGCACTTATATGTACCATCATTTCCTGTTTCAAATCGTTTTTCCATTCCTGTTAATCCTTCTCCCGCTAAAATTTCCTCCTTTAATGCTTCACTTTGAGCTTCTTTCAGCCCTGCAATTAGGTCACTGTACAAACTTATCCTTAAAGCTCGTACACGAAGTGGTTTTTCTCTCTCCTTTCTGCTCAATGCATCTGCCACCACGTTGGCCTTACCGGGATGATAACGGATTTCACACTCGTAGTCGTTTAACAACTCAACCCATCTTCTCTGACGCATGTTTAGCATCTTCTGGTCAAGAATGTGTTGCAAACTTCGATGGTCAGTGTAAATGACGCACTTCGTGCCATAAGGTAGTGCCTCCACATTTTGAGAGCAAACACCACGGCACCTAATTCCAAATCGTGCGTAGTATAGTTCTTCTTGTGATCATTTAGCAGTCTAGATGCACAGGCAATGACCTTGTTGCGTTGCATTAGCACGCATCCTAACCCCTGACGCGAGGCGTCACAATAGACTACAAAGTCTTCGACTCCTTCTGGGAGGGCCAGAACAAGTGCACTGCATAACTTTTCCTTAAGCGTCTCAAATGCTTCATCTTGCTCTGGTTCCTACACAAAGGTTTTTCTCTTCTTAGTCAGTGCGATCAAGGGTTGCACAATGCGTGAGAAGTCTTTTATGAATCGTCGGTAGTATCCAGCCAATCCTGGGAATTGCCTACTCTCAGTGGGAGTTTTAGAAATCTTCCAATTCTTTATAGCCTCAATCTTGGAAGGGTCAACTTGAATTCCATTCTCATTCACTACATGGCCTAGAAATTGGATCTCTCGCATCCAAAATTCACATTTTGAAAATTTGGCATATAGTTGCTCATTCTTGAGTAACTCAAGAATTAGTCTGAGATGCTTCTCGTGCTCTTCCTTATTACTGGAGTAGATCAGAATGTCGTCGATGAACATGATCACAAACTTGTCAAGATATGGGCAGCATACACGGTTCATGAGATCCATGAATGCTGCTGGTGCATTAGTCAGCCCGAAGGGCATGACTAAGTACTCATAGTGCCCATACCTAGTTCGGAAAGCCGTCTTGGGTATGTCTTCTTCTCTTATCTTCAGTTGGTGGTAACCGGATCTTAAATCATTCTTGGAAAAGTAGCTTGCTCCTTGAAGTTGATCGAAAAGGTCGTCTATCCTCGGAAGAGGGTAGCGGTTCTTTATGGTCAACTTATTTAACTCCCGGTAGTCAATGCACATGTGTAAGGTTCCATCCTTCTTTTTCACAAATAACACTGGGGCACCCCATGGAGAGACACTCGGACGTATGAATCCTTTGTCCAATAGTTCCTGAATTTGCATCATCAGTTCCTTCATTTCAGGAGGGGCGAGTCGATACGGCGCTTTGGCTACCGGTGCAGCGCCAGGTAGCAAATCTATTTGGAACTCAACTTGTCGATTCGGGGGAAGTCCCGGTAGGTCTTCCGGAAACACTTGAGGGTATTTAGAAACTACTGGGATATCCGCAATCTTCTTCTCCTCTTGGGTCTTCATCACGTAGATAATGAAAGCTAAGCATCCCTTCCTTAAGCTCTTAGTAGCTTTTAAATGGGATATCATGGGGCATAAAGTGTTACTCCTTTCTCCTTGCACCACTAACACTTCTTTGTCTTTCAACGGTATCTTGAGTAGGCGTTCATCACAAAGAATTTCGACTTTGTTCTTAGCTAGCCAGTCCATGCCAACAACCACATCGAATCCTCCTAACTTAATGGGCATCAGATCTATTTGAAATGTATTTCCATTTAGATTCATTGAACAATCCTTGACGATTTCATTAGTTTCTAAAATGTTGCCATCAGCTAATTCGATGGTAAACGTATTGGCTAAGGTACACGTAGCTAGGTCAATCAAGGATCTAAAAGCACTAGAGATAAAACTAGCAGTCGCTCCAGTATCAAACAAAATGGTAGCAGGATGATTGTTTACAAGAAACGTACCATTAACCACATCAGGTTCCTTTCGGGCTCCAGCTGGGTCCATCACAAAAGCTCTTCCCTTAGGCTTATTGGGCTTGGCATCCTTATCTCTACCCATCTTAGGACACTTGCTCCTCATGTGTCCTGGATCCCCGCATTCCTAACATTGCTTCCCTGGTATGAAAGTACAATCCTTGATAAGGTGCCCAGTCCTTTTGCACCTAAAGCAGGGCATTGCGTTGCATTCCCCTTGATGGTGTAGCTTGCACTTGTTGCAAAATGGGCTTGTTCCCGTATACAGCCTCCGGGTCTTGCTTCCCTGATCAGCACGTCTCGCACCTTCGAAACTTTTCCTTCCTGACCCGCTACTACTTCCAACTGCTTTATTTGCTTCAAACCACCTTCTTTTCTCTCCAACAAACTTCTTCTTCTCATCACTCCTAATTTGTTCAATCCATCCAGCCCTAACTAGGTCATCGGTCAAACTGCTGGTGAGGTCAACTATGGATTGTAGAGTCAAGGGCTTGGAGGATCGGACCATTCCTCCAACTCTGGGATGTAGCCCCAGATGAATCGTGCTACGCCTTTGGATTCAGGTGTCACCAGGTGTGGCACCAGCCGGGATAGGGCTAAGAAACGATTGATGTACTCCGTGTAATTGGGACCTTTCATCTCCAGGCTTAGGAACTCTGATTCTAGCTTCTCAAGTAAATTGACGGGGCAATACTTGTTGGTTATAAGCTCTCTGAATTCGGTCTAGCTTATTTGCATTGCAGTATTCCTTCCCCGAGCTTGTGTGATCGTCTTCCACCACTCCAATGCCGATCCTTTCAGTGATTAAGAAGCAAATCTCACCATGTGGTCCAGTTTACATTCGCTGATGTCCAGTACAGCCTCCATCTCGTCAATCCATCTGTAAGTCTCTATAGCACCCTCACTGCCATAGAAGTCCTTTGGTTTGAATACCAAAAAGGTCTTATAGGAGCATCCATTCCTTAACGCCTCAGATTCCTCGTTGTTTTCAGTCCCATTACTACCACCGTCATCGTTCCGATTAGCATTGATCTGAGCGATGATGGTTGGTATCGCGTGAGAAATTTGCTGTGCTACGAGATTTGCTATCCTCTCATCATTCCCTGGGTTAGCATTCCCCCTGATGGGAGTCTCTGGAGGATTAGGAGGTTGATTTCCAGTTCGCCTTGCTCCTTCATGACGACCTCGGTAGGCTCCTTGTCTCCCGATACGTGTCCCTCTTCTGGTAGGCATTCTGGTAGTATCACAGATAAAGTCGTTTTAGCATCTCATAGTTTGTTTCAAACAATCTTTGCATCAGTTCCCTACAAGGCTCCCTCTATATGAGGGGAGAATACAGTGTATAATTGTACACAACCTTCCAATTTCCCACAGATTACTAATTTAAACAGTTTAAACAGTCATCAAGAATGGCATGGCCCAACACCATGAAATACACAACACATTGCAGATAATCATAAATGTTTCAACAGCATTGTATCATAGCAATCAGTTCAAAATAGGACAAAGCCAATAGTATCAGAGTCTAGCTCTTACAATTTGGAAGGTGCCATCACCCCCATGAATAATAATAATAATAATAATAATAGTGCCAGATAACGATAAGATTGTTTCCTTCAACTGTCCAATGACAGATAGTTCTTCCTCCTTCCACATGTCGCCTTCACATCCACTTCTTCTTCAGCCATCCCATCCATCCAGAGCTCTTCATCTTTTGTTCCTGCTCCAACCTCTGCACCCCATGTGAAGCCGTCATAGCCTGGAATTGAGCAGACTGGGAGGTCCGGGTAGCGTGCTGAAGGGTCGGCTCGTGGCGACGGACGGTCCTCAAGAGCTCCTCCAGTGCTGCATCAGTGGATCCTACGTCACTTGCCCGGCGGCTGGATTGGGAGTACCTATCCCCTGCCAGTATGCTAGGGCCGTCGTACATGTTGTGCCTCGGAGGCATCCAGGGCTCCTCCTGTGGGTGGCGTCGGAGTGAGTCAAACGGCGGTGGTGTGGGTATGGGAGTCCTAACAGGTGGTGGAGGAGGGGGTGGCATCCTAAATGAAACCGAAGGTCCAGGCCTAGCACTCTTGCGTAGAAGAGTGACGGTGCGTGCTCCCCTATTCCCAATAGGCGGGATAGGTGAGTGGGACGGAGCGGCAACATGCGGCGAGTGGGAGCGCGTCCGGCTCCTGGAAGGTGTCGTCGAAGAAGAGTCCTCGGAAGCTTCAATGTCTTCTGATGTGATGGATATCCATCCTGGGTGTCCACACCTTCTAAGGTATTCCTCATACTCAGTGTGCGGTTTTGCCTTCTTGGTGTCCCCTGTTGGTGCACTGCTCTCAGTAGGGTAGGAAGGTGCTTTTCCTTTGTCAGCCATAGTTGTTTCCTGTAAAAAGACATCATGAGTAATTTGGTTTCTCATAGCTCATGATAGTCTTACTATTAATAGTATACTCATAGTACTAGTGATGGCAATAGTATCAGGGATCTCTACGTATCCCTCAAAATAATATTAGAGTTAATTGTTTCTCAGAATAATGTCAGGTAAAATAATTCATCATTAAAATCCATTTTAAATCCCTAATCAAAATAAGTTTCAAAACTCATCAGTATTAAACAGAAGCCCAAACATAACTTAGAGGTTCGTGATGGAAATTACGCGTCCGGTAAATTCATGATTACGTTGATCAAGTGTAATCATCAATTTACCCAACCCGATCATTCCAACACTTTCCCACAAGGATAGTCCTAGGGTATCAGGGTTGTAGCCTAGGGTCTACTATGGTATTCCTGACTTCTCTACAACCTTTGGCTCTGATACCAATCTGTCACACCCCCGGGCCCAGGTAGGGTTGGACGTCACAGATTAGCAACAACATACATGGCAGCGGATACAAACCAATATAAGAGCTCAAAGGGAGAGAACATCACATGGCATTTCAAGTTTTTAAAAGACACCGGGCTGGAAACAGATCCAGCCCCAAATGTTTACATGTTTCAACATAAATTAAATAGTCATTGTATCAAATTGTTCAAGTCGTAAATTGGTCACACAAACAATGCCATGGTCTCGGGGTTGAGTCTAAGTCTTCCATGACAGCTAAGAGTCTTCACGGGTTACCTGAAACATGCTCAAAAGAAAATAGTGTCAACTAAAAAGTTGGTGAATTCAAGTGCTTAAAGTTTCAAAAACAATAAAAGGAACTCTTAAAGTCCACAGTAAAGGTTTTAGAATCAAGTGTGAAAGCTTATGAAAAATCACAATTGATTTTAAAGGCATCATTTTTAGTATCAGTCATCGTGGGGTAACACAATCAACCCTGCACTTGGTCCCCGGTTGGCCTGTTCTAAACTCGTGTTTAACCGGATATTCCCGAAGGAAGGAACCAAGCCTCAAATCAGTGAACCATACCTTCTAGGATGGTTCACCATAGTTTCTTAATCAAAACTTGTTACATGCCACATACAATCACTCAGGATCTCAGTGGGGTACCTCCCTGTAGCGGGAGCCACTGTGTGTGGGGGATTCCCCAAATAGATCTATCCATATAAAGCAAACGGTTCACAAAAGAATTAATGATCATGATATAAGTATCAGCAGGTATCCAAAAGTCCCACATACAAGCATCAAGTAAAGCACAATCATAGTTCATAAAATAAAAGAGCATGTTTCATCCCAAAAATAGTAAGTAAAAAGGGATCACTAGAACTCACATTAGATATTAAGCAAAAAAATCCGTCGTGTGCCGGGAATATCTAAAGTCTAGCACCCTAACATGAATATATTAAGTGATTAGCTACTGCTCAAAACCTATTTAAGGTGCAACAAAAGTGTCTAAGTCTTAGTTGGTCGGATTCGGCTTTGATTCGATTAAGGTTTGTATAAAAAGTTTCCTTTTATGGAAAGTCAAGGTTTCTCATACAATCAAGGGTTACTACATTACTAAGTCAAGAATATATGGTAAATATGCTATTCAAGTGACTAAAGTGCTTATTGGAGTCGATTATGAAGTTTAACAAAATTTTACAGTTTAGCCCCTGAAGTTTCAAAATTGACAGTTTCTACCCTTAAGTTTGGTTTCTTGTATTTGATGACCTTTAAAACCAAAAAAATCAGGTTCAAGACCTTAATCTAACTTACTTTTAAGGACATATACCCAAATTTTCAGTTTATGGACTCGGTTTATAAATTACACGTTTAACGTTGCCGGTTACGGTAAAACCGAAGGGTTTAAGATGGTTACCTGTGAGTTTTCATGTTTTTTTTAGTCTAGGACCAGTAGCTAAATTTTTAAAGTCATTTTTATAAGTTTCTAACCTTTTAAATCACAAAATTTGCCTCTAGTAGTGGAAAGACTCGTTTTTACGTTTAAACCGTTAAAACGCGTTTTAACCGGGTTTGACCATTTTAAAAGCTTGTTTGACCAACCATTCTACTTTTGAAGTTATTTTATCATTTAAACTACTGTAATAACATGAATTTTATACTTTCTAACCTTATACCCATTTTTCATAGATTTTCCTCAAAAACGTCCCTCGGTTAGCACCCGTTTTCACTTAAAAATCCATTTAAATTACCTTTTGACCACTAAAAATTCCCATTGACTCCAGAACACTTTATTAATCCTTAATGAACCTGGAATTCTCTTTAACAAGTTTATAGCCCAAGTTTTGCTTGTTTTTAAGTAATTTTAACATGTTTTCGGGTCCCGAAAGTGACCAAAATGGGTCTAAACACAACATGTCCTTTGTTCCAGAGATTAAACAATATTAACACTCTTAATATTCATCAAAACCTACTGAAATAGCAGTCCCAAATCATGGACTAGTTGTTCTACACATCCATAGACTTCAAATATATAGAAAATGTCATAACCGACCATTACATTTGTGTAAATCATTGTAACTTGAGTTTAACCATTACCACAACTTGGTCTAACTTAAAAATAAGATTATTGGGGTGTTTAAAAGTCATTTTTGAGCAGGTTATGAACCTTGTTTGAGAGGGTTTTCACCAAGTGTCTAAAAGAGGTTGCTACTTGTAGAAAGAGGGGTTTTTCATGGTGTTCTTGTGCTAATACCTTCCATTCATGGTGTACAACCATTTGTAACATTCAAAACAGATTATTAGGAGTTTAATGAGCCATTAGAAATCAGGTTACAAGGTTAGTTCTCAAAGGTTACAAGGTACACAAGTTGGATGGTGCAAAGCACCAAAAATAGGGTTTTCTAAGGGGTAAATCGGGTTCTACCCCTTAGAATGACTATTCTACCATGTGATATAGCTTCAATAACGTTGGAAACTCCTTAAAAACAAGGTGATGGTGAGAAGTTTCTGCTACAACAAGAAAAATTAGGGTTTTTAGGTGAAAAATGATGAAAACAATAGAAATGTCCAAAACTGAGCACATGGAGCTTACACTTGATGTAACTCATGGTTTGGAAGGTGTGGATGGTCGTGAATGGATAGAATCTCCTTGGAAAAGGCTGGAGAATCTCAAACAAAAGCTGTAACCACAGGTCTTGCAAGTTTCAAGCTTCAAAACTTCACCAAATGGACACCCTACTTACGGTTGAAGCTTGGCCGATGGATGAAAGCTTGTAGTGTGTGATTTTGCTGCTGGATTGAGACTTAGAACCGAGAGTTGGGTGTGTTCTCAGCTGAGAATTCGAGAGAGAGAGGAGAGGAGTAGAAGGGAGTATGTGTGTGTCTTGCAAAAAGGGGATGCATGAAAAGAGAATGGTTAAGGGATGGTGGTGGAGTGTAGTGGTGAGCAAGGGCACTCATTGGGGGTCAAGGGGGGGCCGATTTTGTCTTGTTATGGGGCTTTTATTTTTAATTATTATTGTAGATAAATAATAATAGGTAGTGTTAATTTGTTGTGTAGTGTAGTATTGTGTAGAATATAAGATGGTATTATTTAGTTAGTTGATTAAGTGTCTTGCATGATAATGCATGCTTAAATCTGAAAATTAAATGTGTGTATGAGCACACATGCTAATTGTTTCAATTTCGGTTCTAAATTCTAGCTAGGGTGACTAATTAATATTCCCGGCCACTAATTTTCTAAAAAAACAAGACTTAAAAATATCTAAATTCACAAAAATCACATAGAATCATAAAATGGATAAAATAACAAATGGTGATTAACATTATTGATATAATTAAATTGTTTCTATTATTAGTACTCATAAGATGGGATATGATGCAATTAAATTAGGGTTTAGAATAGTGACCTTGGGACCGGTTGTCACAGTTCCATATATGGGTTTTACACTAATTTAGTATATTATAGTATAAATAGTTATACTAAGACCTTATTTATCTGTTTGTGATTTAGAATAAGTTAGAATATTGCATTAATAAGTACGCATGCATATATTTCATCGTCTATAGATGTCCGATCGGGTTAACGGAGAGGGAGTGCTGGACCTTAGCAGCAACATCAAGAGCACATCAGAACTCACTTCCTCTAAGCCATGGTATCACCCTACCCAGCCTTACTTCGTAGCTGGTCTATACCCGGGCATGGAAAACTCGGGTAATGGGTGGATATCCGAGTCAGAGGATGAGAGTCATGTACCAGTTACCGCCGCTCTCGAGCCCATTATAGAGGAGCCAGATGGTTTGGCTCAGGAGAGCGAGACTCCGACAGAGGTGACACCTGTCGCCCCTATTCCTATCATGCAACAACTGCCCAAGATCCGGTTGGTGTATGAGAGAAGGAAACGCAGGGAGAAGAGGAAGATGGTCGAGGACGACGCTGGGAGGACAGGAGCACCTACTCTCAAACAAGCCAGGTTTCTTGACAGCCAATGGAAGTTGATCATGGATGCTATGAAAGGGTGGGCAACAAGGGATGAGATTTCCTCCACTTTCAAGGTTTGAGAATCATCAATACTTCGCATGGGATTGCCATGGGTGATGAACCCATTGAGCGGGTGATGGCCACTTTGATAGCACAGGGTGTACGACAGGAAAAGGAACTAATGGAGACTAAGTAGAAGGTGCGAGTACAAGCTGAAGTGAGTCAAGCTTTTGAGGAAAGGATGATGACGATGGAGGAAGAGAAGATGTTAGATGATAGTGCCCTGAGCCAGATGCATTTCCGTCTATTAGACTTGGAGGCTAGTCTCTTGGAGACTAAAAACTGATTAACCCTAGCTGAATAGAAGGTAAGCACGGCTGAGCCAACATTAGTGACAGCTCAGCAGTACATGATGCTAATGGGAGAACGAGCGGAGACCTCTATAGCAGTGGCTACACTATGTCTGATGTTGATCTCATACCTAATGCATGTTGGTAGTGAAGCTTCATTTCTAGGTTAAGTATGTGATACAAGCCGGCGTGCTTGAATATTTTGATCGAGATAAACTCGATGATTGATGTAGACAATTAACTGATGATCTTTTGGAACATGTGGTTTTATCTTTGGATGATAACTGATGTGTGATCCATGGTTTGTTACTTTTAAATGATTTTATGATAACTGCTTTCGGCAATGAAAGATTTCTTGTATATATATATTATATAATTAACCATAAAGACTATTGAACGTATTATCACATGAACAACCTACGACATCTAAAACCCATTTTTCCTACCTTCGGAACAGGATTAAGCCATGCCACCTAGAACACGAAATACATCCTCAAGCGGAAACGTCAACTTGCCAACTACCGCCGAAGAACTGGCCCAATTAATAGCTCAACACATCAAAACAGCTTTAGAACAACATGATGCTAACGTTACATCCGGTCAGGGAAGAAGGCATGAAAGTCCAGGCAACAGCCTCGGGAATGGAGCAGGAAATGGCTCAAACCTAGGTTCCGGTATTGGTGCAAACAACGGATCCGGTACAAACGGAAACCTAGGTAGTTTGTCAGGTGGACAACCACGATGTTCCTATAAAACTTTTAATGGATGTAATCCAAGAGTTTTCATAGGTGCTGAAGGACCATTGGACATAATCTGATGGATTGAAAGAATGGTGACAGTCATAGCAATAAGCAATTGTTCTAAGGAACAGAAAGTCAAATATGCGACTTGTTCCTTTCAAGATGCAGCATTGTCATGGTGGAATTCCCAATGCCAACTGTTAGGTGATGCAAACGCATATGAACTCACCTAGGAACAATTGAAAGAAATGTTGCTTAAAGAATACTACCCTCGTAATGAACTTCAGAAAATCAAAACCGAATTCTGGAACCACACCATGGAAGGTGCTAAGATTCAAGCTTATACGTCTAGATTTAATGATCTAGCCAGACTAGTGACTCGGATGGTTATGCCAGAATACGTTCAGATTGAGAGAAGCAACGTTACGGCATCTAAACCTGCTACAATCCAAAGTGCTATTTCCATCACACACTCCCTAACCGACGATGCGATACGTAACGGAACCTTAACCAAGAAAAACGATCATGGAAAAAGTACTATAGGAGCAGAAAGGAGAACGGTTAAGGTAGGTGAAGGATCATTTGATGGGAAGAGAAAATGGTTTGGCAATTTCAAGGGGCAAGTAAACAACAGGAAAGGCTTCAACCCAGGAGCAGGACGAGTCTACGTTACGACTTCAAGCAATAACATGGCAAGAGATCCTCGACGGAAATATGGCAAGTGCGGGTACTTCCACAGTGGTGAATGCAGAGTTTGCACTTAGTGTCATAAGTTTGGACATCTGAGTCAAAATTGTAGAACGAGATCCGGTGAAAATGCAACAAGGAACGATCGTGCCTGTTATAAATATGGTATAACAGTACACTTCAGGAAGGATTGCTCGAAGCTGAATGGGTCTAAGGCCAGGGGGAGAGCATTTGAAATGAATGCTAAGGAGGCGCGTCAGCAACCGTCAGTAGTTAACGGTACTTTTCTTGTCAATAATCATTATGCCTCCATTTTGTTTGACACTGGCGCCGATTTAGCCTTCGTATCGAAAGAATTCGAACCATCGTTGGGAACTAAACCCTATAAGCTAAATAAGAAATATATTATTGAGTTAGCTAACGGGAAGAAAATAGAATCTAGTGAAGTAATCAAAAATTGCACCTTACAACTCAACAATCATCTTTTTAATATCGACCTGCTACCTATCAATCTTGGAAGCTTCGACATTGTAATCGGGATGGATTGGCTCTCTCGAAACCATGCCGAAATAGTGTGTTTTGAGAAAATTATTCGCTTGCCAATTCCTTTGCGGAGAATTTCTAATTTCATACAAGGAGAAAAAGGAAAACCTCCATTCAAGATTGTTAGTGTCATGAAGGCTTACAAATACCTAAGCGAAGATATCCCGCATCCCTGGTAAAAGCCCTTGATACTAAGGATGGAGTACATACATACATACATACATACATAAATAGATACATACATACATACATTCATACATACATACGTACATACATACATACATACATACATACACACATACATACATACATACATACATACATACATACATACATACATACATACATACATACATTCATACATACATACATACATACATACATACATACATACGTACCTACGTACCTACGTACATCATAGATAAATTTGTTTAGCATCTTATACATTTTTGTTTCAAGTATCCCATTGTATCTCACTATTCCTATTATGCACTACAATCACGCACTTGCGTTTCATTCAAAGTATACAAAGATAACCACCAATAAGTAAATATCAATCACGCAACACAAGGATTGGCACATTTTCAAATAACTCACCCTGCAAAAGTTAGCATCATCAATCAATAGTTTCATAGATAACTCAAACATAAAGCCAACAATTCATAATAATAATAAGTGTCATTGTTTCACAAATTGGAAGGTGCCATCACCCCCATAAATAGAAATAGTTTCTTAAATAAATAGATAGATAGTTTCTCGGATAGTCTCGTAGCCTACTGCCATGCATTCAAATACCAGCTACATCACCCCTGCCATTTCTTCTTCAACCATCCGAACCATCCCGAGCTTTTCTTCTTCTGCTCCTGCTCCAGGCGCTGAACATTGTGAGACGCCATCATTGCCTAGAATTAGGCAAATTGGGAGGTCTGCGTGGCATGTTGTAGGGTCAGCTCATGGCGCTGGATAGTCTTCAGTATCTCACTCAAAGTAGGGTCTGATGGACCGAAGTCACTATCCCGACAGCTAGACTGGGAGTGCTGACCTCCCGCGAGCACGCTAGGGCCATCATACATACTATGCCTAGGTGGCATCCAGTACTCATCATGAGACAGACGTCTAGGTGGTGCCAGCATCAAAGGTGCTGGTGTCGGGGTCCTTGCATGAGGAGGTGGGGGAGGAGGCATCCTAAAAGAAACAGAAGGTCCTGGTCTAGCACTCTTCCTAGGTCGAGTGACAACACGGGTACCCCTATTCCCAATAGGTGGAATAGGTGAGTGGGTAGGAGCTACGACATGTGGTGAGTTGGAGCACGTTCGGCTCCTAGCAGGTGATGTCGGGGACGACTCTTCAGATGGCTCAGTGTCGTCAGAGGTCACGGATAGCCAGCCAGGGTGTCCGCACCTCCGCAAGTATGCCTCGTACTCAGTCTGTGGCTTCACCCTCCTAATGGTCCCAACAGGAGTAGTCTCCTCAACTGGGCGTGCAGGTGCTTTACCTCTGTCAGCCATAGTCTGGTTATCCTGTAAAAATTTTCATGAGTAATTTTGTTTCTCATAGCTCATGATCATAGTAATAGTACTAGTAATAGTAGTGATGGCAGTAGTATCTCATAGAAGTAGTATCCATTAGTAGTAGCATTAGTAAGTAGTAGTATCAATGAGCGGTAGTTGTAGGATTCTATGTGCCCAAGACACTTAGAATATTGATGTGGTTAGTATGTTATGATCCAAGTCGGGTTATACCTAATAACAAGCTTAGCAAACACCAATTAATATTTAATTGATAATATGATCATGCAATTAAATATTTACACCAATTTAGAAAATGGGTTTTCTAAATAAGTTGCATATGAGATGGAACAATTTATTAGGATATTTTGTTCAATAATATTATTTGTAATGTTATTTAAGTAAGTTAGATAACATTACAAATTAATAATGGGAGTGTATGGATTATACAATTAAAAGGTTAGTTGTATATATATCTAATAAGAGGACTAGTCAACAATATAATGTGTGATAAATTAAAAGGGGGAAGACTTTTTTTTAAAACCAATTTCGGCCACTCCCCCTTTTAATGTTATTGGCTCACTTGTTTTGAGAAGGGACACACATTAACTAGCCTTGGATTCTTCATTCAACCACTCTCATTACATGCAAGCAAGAACACAAAAACTCTCTTCCTCTCTCTCTCTCTAGTTACGGAACAAGGCAGCAGCTTTAGAGGTTTTGAAGAACAATTTTTGTTTTCATTTGGTGGTGATTTTTCCTAACAAGATGGGGTTTGCAAGGAGGCTTGGGGTATACAATCTTGAGGGCTCCTAATCTTGAAGTCTAGGCCAATTTGAAGCATCAATCATCCTCCTTCTTGGTCGATTTTGTTGGCTGAAAAGGTAGTATATGGCAGCCTCTATATGGCTGTCCATAATGCTCGTTTTTATGTATATATAGCTTTATTATTCACATATTATGATCCTTTGATTTTGGTTTGTTTTCCTACATAAATATGTCACTTAAGAACACGAATTTTCAGCTTATAAATAAGTTTATAAAGCTAATCTTCCGCTGCGTTTTCAGAAAGTTTAATGGGTTAAACTTGTTTTCTTGGGTTCTTACAAACCCATCAATGGCATCTAGAGCCGGTTATGTGGATAGCTAGCTTGTATGGTCTTTAAAAATTTGTTTTATGGACTTTAAAACCCCTTTAGGGGCTGCTATGTTTTGTATGAATGATTCCCCAAACTTTCAAGGTCATATCACACATGCTAGTGATTAAACCTTAAAAGATATATATTATGATATGTATATTGTTTGGACAATGTTTAAAACCCAAAATTTCAGTTTATGTTGGCTGAAATTTGGTAGTTTTAAGTGGGGTTTCATTACATGTTTGGATGATATGATCATTGGTTGTTAGTGTGCATAACCTAGCCTTTGGCCTTATGATTTGGATGATTGGAATGGTTGTTTTTTATTCATTCAATTGGGTTGTAATCTTTATGTTTATTATTTGGGTTGTAATTATTTATTCATTTGGTTATGTAATTAATAGATTAGGTGCATTTCTTTTATTAGAAAAATGTATTAGGATACAATTTTGTAAAAGGAAGATGCACAAGATCAAGACCCGAAGATGGACATCAAAGACATGGACTTAAAGTATTTGGATATGGATTCAAGTAGGAGTCCATGGACACATATAATGTGTCATTACAAACCCTTAGAAAAGACCTTATGACAACACTTGTGATGGCAAACAAGTGTTGTCAACTTAAAGGCTAAGGTTATGCACTCATGTTTATAATTTTATGCTTGTTTGATTGTTTGTTGTTTGATTGTTTGGTTGGTATTTAGTCATACATTACAAACTCATTAACAAACTTAACAAGCTGAAAATTGATGGTACTTAAAAGTTAATAAAAGGTTATTAAAATGATTCAATGATTTTAAAGATTAAAATAGGTTTAATCAAAGGACCATAGGGTATCTTGTATTTGAAAGCATGCAAATACAAGTACATAGAGTTTCCTAAACTAGAATCATGAAACCTCTAAATATTCAAAAACAAGATCAACACCATCCTTTTACACAACACTTAAGTCACTTGGGAACTCTTAGTGGGATAAAGGTCACCTAACCATTTTGAAGGAACTTATGACTTAAGGTGAGAATGCCATATTCGTGGGATAAAGGTCACCTAACCACTCATTTTGGCAAACTCACACGTGTGTGTAAGTAGGATGTCTTGATTTGCAAACCATATTAAATGGATCACCTACAAATATGGTTACCAAATGGTGTTGATGGGATTAACATGCCGACTTTACATATGATGTTTAAAGTCGATCTCATACCTCTAGAAGTTGCAAATGGTTTCAACCGTCAATCATTGACCACCTTTTTAATTTAAATCGTGGGATAAAGGTCACCTAACCACAATTTAAATGTAATGTTGGGTTCTAGATTTTAATATAAAAATGACCTTAAAAGGCATTAATTATTAAAAATAGCAATATCGAAAATACTAAAATAGATCTTTGTTAAATTTTGTAGATGGCCACCGATAAGGAAAATCACGATAACTCATCCGCGTCCAACCAATCATTACGAGCGATCCTCCAAAAGGAGCATCTAAATCATAACAACTTTATTGATTGGTATCAAAACTTGAGAATCGTTCTCAAGCAAGAGAGAAGATCATATGTTTTAGATGACCCTATCCCCGATCAACCTACTGAGGATGATGAGGAGGCCTACAACGATTGGCTGAAGTACACTGAGGACTCTGTCCAAGTGTCTTGTCTCATTCTAGCGAGCATGACTCCGGATCTCCAAAAGGAGTATGAACATCACGGAGCTTACGACATGATAACCCAGCTGAAGGAAACGTTCCCACAGCAAGCAAGGGTTGAGCGCTTCGAAACGGTTCGAGCACTCCATGCATGTCGTATGGACGACAACCAATCTATTTCATCTTATGTACTTAAGATGAAAAGTCATATTGACCACCTCGAGAGGCTTAATTGTCCTGTCTCGAAGGAATTGGCCACGGATTTGATCCTAAATGGCCTTACCAAGAAGTTCGAGACATTCGTGTTGAACTACAACATGAATGCTTGGGACAAGAGCATTGGTGAGCTTCACTCAATGCTCAAAATGGCCGAGGCGGCCATGGGTAAAAGGGTTTTACCCGTTCTCACCATCAATGAAGGTGGGAACAACAAAAGGCCTCATCTCGCACCCAAGACAAAGGTTGCCAAGGGTAAGGGACCCGTTTGGGGAAAGGGGAAAGGGGTGGTAAGGGTACCACCTAAACCATAAGAGAAGAAGCAAAAGGTTGCTACTAATGACCCATGCTTCAAATGTTCGAGATAGGACATTGGGCAAGGAATTGTCCTGTCCATCTCCAAGAGTTGAAAGCAAAGAGGGATGCCGGGCAGACCTCAGGTACAATATACATGATTCGTATTGATCTTAATGTTACATCTTCTAACACATGGGTATTGGATACCGGATGTGGAACTCATATTTGCAATTTGTTGCAGGGGTTCACAAGAAGTAGGGACTTCAATCAAGGGGATGTTAGCCTCTTCATGGGCAATGGAACTAAAGTTTTAGTTGAAGCTCGTGGGGACTACATCCTAAAAATTCCAAGTGGCTTGGATGTTATATTGAAGAATGTTTTGTATGCTCCTAGTTTGACTAGGAACATTATTTCTGTATCCCAATTAAGACATTATAATTATGTATTATCTTTTGTTGAAAATGATATTCATGTTTCCTTAAATGATATGTTCTATTTTAAAGCTATTCCTATCAATGGGATTTATGAATTGGTTCATGAAAATACTTTAAATAGTTCATTGTACCAAACTATCACCAAGAAACTCAAAATGGATTTGAGTGATACCAATCTTTGGCATTGTCGTCTTGGTCATATAAACAAGAAACGCATAGAAACACTTCAAAAGAATGGTCTTTTAAAAACAAATGAATGTGATTCATTTGATGTTTGTGAATCTTGTTTACAAGGAAAAATGACTAAGGCACCCTTTAGTGGAACTAATGAAAGGGCAAAAGATTTATTAGGAATCATACATTCGGATGTATGTGGTCCTTTTAAACCAATGACTAGGAATGGTGAAAGATACTTCATTACCTTTACCGACGATTATAGTCACTATGGGTATGTGTACTTACTAAGGCACAAAGATGAAGCTTTTGAAATGTTCAAAATCTTCAAGAATGAAGTAGAAAATCAACTCAACAAGTCAATTAAAGTTCTCCGTACCGATAGAGGAGGTGAATACCTAAGTGATGTTTTTCAAGATCATCTTTGGAGTTGTGGGATTGTCTCACAACTCACTCCACCTGGAACACCACAACATAATGGTGTGTCTGAAAGGAGAAATCAAACCTTATTGGATATGGTCCGATCTATGATGGCTAGAAGCACATTACCTCTATCATTTTGGGGTTTTGCTTTGCTCTCCGTGGCCCGTATTCTAAATATGGCCCCAACCAAAAAGGTGGAAAGGACACCTTTTGAGATATGGCATGGAAGAGTTCCATCCCTATCATACTTAAGGGTCTGGGGTTGTGAGGCTTATGTTAAGACTCCCACCCCAAACAAATTAGAAGTCTGATCCACCAAGTGTATCTTTGTTGGATATCCTAGAGATTCTATGGGATATTATTTCTGTGATCCACTGGAACAAAAGGTGTTTATTGCCAGAAAGGGTGAGTTCTTAGAAGCGAAGTTTCTTATGGAAGGAGCTAGCAGTAGAACAGTGGATCTTGAAGAGGATCAAGAACCACAACCCGATGCACATTTGGTTGAAACTAGCACTCAACATGAGGATGTTGAGGATGATCAAGGGGTTGATCAATACACACAAGACGTTCACAGAAGTGGTAGAACTAGTAATCCACCTGAAAGATACGGATTTTTCATGGATGGATGCTATGTGGTAGATTCAGATGAACCAACCACATATCATAATGCAGTGTCCAATTCGGATTGTGACAAATGGCTTGAAGCCATGAACGTTGAGATGCAATCCATGTATGATAATCAAGTTTGGGAACTTGTTGTACCACCTCTTAATTCTAAGGTAGTTGGAAGTAAGTGGGTTTTCAAGAAGAAAACCGATATGCATGGAAACTTGGATACTTATAAAGCTAGACTTGAAGCAAAGGGTTTCACTCAAACTCAAGGGGTTGATTATGATGGAACTTTCTCACCTGTTGCGATGCTAAAGTCTATAAGGATATTGTTTGCCATAGCTGCTCATTATGATTATGAGATTTGGCAAATGGATGTCAAAACCGCTTTCCTAAATGGATATCTTGAGGAAGATGTCTATATGGTTCAGCCTGAAGGTTTTGTCAATCCAAAACATCCTAATAAAGTATGCAAGTTAAAGAAATCAATCTATGGATTGAAACAAGCATCGAGAAGCTGGAATCACCGTTTTGATGAGGAAGTAAAGAACTTTGGCTTCATCAAAAACGCTGATGAGGCTTGTGTGTATAAGAAGGTTAGTGGGAGCACAATAACTTTCCTAGTATTGTATGTTGATGACATACTACTATTTGGAAATGACATTCCAACTTTGGAAGGTGTAAAAACCTAGCTTGGAAGTTGTTTTTCCATTAAGGATCTTGGTGAAGCCGCCTATATTCTGGGAATAAAGGTCTATAGGGATAGATCAAGGAGGTTGATTGGTTTAAATCAAAGTGCATACATTGATAAAATCTTGAAAAGGTTCAAGATGGAAAACTCTAAGAAAGGTACGGTACCTATTCAAAGAGGAACGATATTGAGTACGACTCAATGTCCTAGCTCAAAGGATGAGCAAGATAAAATGAAGGCAATCCCATACGCCTCTGCTATTGGATCCATCATGTATGCGATGATATGCACTCGACTGGACGTGTCATGCGCCTCAAGCATGACAAGCCGATACCAGCAAAATCCTAGAAACAGTCATTGGATGGCTGTTAAGAACATACTTAAGTACCTAAGGAGGACAAGTGATATGTTCCTAATCTATGGATCTGGTGATGAGGAACTCGTTGTAAAAGGTTACACGGGTGCGAGTTTCCAAACCAATCGTGACGATTCACGGTCACAATCGGGATACATTTTCATTCTGAATGGAGGAGCGGTCTCTTTGAAGAGTTCCAAGCAGGATGTGGTGGCTCTATCAACTACAGAATCAGAATACGTCGTCGCCTCATTGGCAGCTCAAGAAGCTGCATGGTTGAAGAAATTCATTGCCGATCTAGGGGTTGTCCCTTCCATTCAGGTCCCCCTAGAAATCTTTTGTGATAATAAGGGTGCGATTGCTCAAATCAAGGAACCTCGTGCTCATCAAAAGACTAGGCACATTGAGCGGAGATTCAACTACATACGAGATGAAGTTGAAAAGGGAATGATATGAATTCACAAAGTTCACACGGATCAAAACATGGTGGATCCTCTCACGAAGTTCCTTGAAAAGGCAAAGCATGAAGGTCATACTTGTGCCATGGGACTTTGGTATTCTAGTGATTGGATTTAATCTGTAAATTTTGTATTTGGATATGTGGAACTCTTTATTATTTGAATAAAATTATTTGGTTATAATGTTTCAATTAATTTTCCAATTTAGCATGTTTAATCCATGAGTAAATTGTTTACTCTAAATGTCCGTAGTCGTTCAGACTTGTGGGAACAAGTGTGAGGGTAAGACTATTATGAACTTGGATTGGTTGATATTCATAAGGATGAATATAGAGCAATGGGTTGCTACCAAGGTTCATAGATTTTTGTGGGATACAAATATTGGACTAACCCGCATCTCAAATTTTACTACATGGAATCTTATCGATTGATCATAAGTAAATTTGAGTAAAGGCGAATATCATTTGGTATCCTCTGACCTGAGATACATATTGGGTTTTGATATTCACCAAGTATTATACCTTGAGCTTATTCTTCACTGTCCTGAATTAGTGGACAGTACATAAGGGTATGTTCAGGTATAACACGAGGTGTTTGTGAGAAACGTATGTAATCAAGATGGAATTTGTTCCTCTTATTCATTGAGAGTTAGATGTCTAAGGCCTGATTAAGTTAAATCAACAAGGAATGATCATTCTGTGTCCTTGGATTTAACATGACATCTGTAACAAAAGGATAGATGATTGATTCACCTAAATCATTTCAAGTAGGGTACTTGAATAGGATGATGTTATTGAATGGCTATAAGTCATGCGTATTAAGGGTAGTAAACCGTTGTTAGGCAGTATTTACTGCTTGCATCAATCTTCTATGAATCTTGGGTAAGTGGGAGATTGTAGGATTCTATGTGCCCAAGACACTTAGAATATTGATGTGGTTAGTACGTTATGATCCAAGTTGGGTTATACCCAATAACAAGCTTAGCAAACAACAATTAATATTTAGTTGATGATATGATCATGCAATTAAATATTTACACCAATTTAGAAAATGGGTTTTCTAAATAAGTTGCATATGAGATGGAACAATTTATTAGGATATTTTGTTCAATAATATTATTTGTAATGTTATTTAAGTAAGTTAGATAACATTACAAATTAATAATAGGAGTGTATGGATTATACAATTAAAAGGTTAGTTGTATATATATCTAATAAGAGGACTAGTCAACAATATAATGTGTGATAAATTAAAATGGGGAAGACTTTTTTTTAAAACCAATTTCGGGCACCTCCCCCTTTTAATGTTATTGGCTCACTTGTTTTGAGAAGGGACACACATTAACTAGCCTTGCACTCTTCATTCAACCACTCTCATTACATGCAAGCAAGAACACAAAAACTCTCTTCCTCTCTCTCTCTCTAGTTACGAAACAAGGTAGTAGCTTTAGAGGTTTTGAAGAACAATTTTTGTGTTCATTTGGTGGTGATTCTTCCTAACAAGAAGGGGTTTGCAAGGAGGCTTGGGGTATACAAGCTTGAGGGCTCCTAATCTTGAAGTCTAGGCCAATTTGAAGCATCAATCATCCTCCTTCTTGGTCGATTTTGTTGGCTGAAAAGGTAGTATATGGCAGCCTCTATATGGCTGTCCATAATGCTCGTTTTTATGTATATATAGCTTGCTTATTCACATATTATGATCCTTTGATTTTGGGTTTGTTTTCCTACATAAATATGTCACTTAAGAACACGAATTTTCAGCTTAAAAATAAGTTTATAAAGCTAAACTTCCACTGCGTTTTCAGAAAGTTTAATGGGTTAAACTTGTTTTCTTGTGTTCTTACAAACCCATCAGTAGTATCATCAAGTAGTAACGGACATAAAAGTTCAATTAAAATTTAGTTTTTAACCGTGTTAAAAGAATTCCTCAAGTCATCTAATCCAAAGGTCACACTTAGGCTTTGTGCTGGAATTTACACGTCCGATAAATTCATGATTACGTTGATCAAGTGTAATCATCAATTTATCCAACCCGCTTACCCTAACATTTACCCAAGCAAGGACAGTCCTACAGTATCAGGGTTGTAGCCTAGGGTCTACTAAGGTATTCCTGATTTCTCTACAACCTGTGGCTCTGATACCAATCTGTCACACCCCGGGCCCAAGGAGGGTGGGACGTCACAGAGTAGCAACGGATGTGGCAGCGGAAACAAACCATCATAAGAGCACACAAGTAGAGAAATCACATGGCATTATATTAACTTAAATGAAATCCTAGACTAAACAGCTTAGCCTGGTTACATCAAATTGTTTCACGTCAAAAGTACATAATTTAGAGTATCATTCATTATAAATTGTTCAAAAGTTCAAAGTAGAGTCTATAATGCCATGTGATCGGGATGTTAAGTCATCCATGCATCTTCCAAGACAACTAGACCTCCATCAAGGGTTACCTGAAACATGCTCAAAAAGTTTTGTGTCAACTAAAAAGTTGGTGAGTTCAAGCGATTAAAGTTTCAGAAAACAAAAGGGACTCTTAAAGTCCACATGTTGAAGTTTTAGTATCAATTATAACCGCTGTGGGGTCATAATCAACCCTGCACTCAGTCCCGGCTAGCCTCTTCTAAAGTTATGTTGTACCGGTTAACCCCGAAGGGGAGAACTGAGCCTCAAAACAGTGTACCATACCTGTCGGATGGTTCACCATAGTATCTTATAAAAACCTGTCACATGCCACAAACGATCCCTCAGGATCTCAGTGGGGTACCCTTCCTAACCGGAAGCCACTGTGTGTGGGGGATTCCCCAAATAGATCTATCCATATAAAACAAGCGGTTCACAAAAGAACTAATGATTGTGATTCAAGTATCAGCAGGTATCATCAAAAATCCATAACATAAGCATCATATAGTATCACTAATAAAAGTTCCAGTTTAAAAGAGCATGCTTCATCCCCAAAACCAAAGTAAAAAGGGGAACACGAGAACTCACCTTATATCAGTCAGGTTCCAAAAATCGTAGACAGATTCAAGTCCTAGAACCCTATAATCATGATTCAAGTGATAAGCTATAGATTCTCATATCGTTGCAAGTGTAGTTAAGTGTCGTTTGATAGTTAAAGACACACGTGGCTTTGTTTCTTGGAAGTTTACGTTAAAAGTTCCCTATTTTGGAGAGTTAGGGTTTTGGCACGTGTATACAAATTTTGATAGTTCTTATAGGTTTGTTGTCATAATAATAGTCCTAATTTAGTTTCTGGTCTTGGGGTTGCTGAAATTCTACAAAATACAGAATTTACACTTTTGGCCCCTCAAGTTTCAAAACTTACAGTTTCTACCCCTAAGTTCGTCTTTTCACAAATTTTAACCCCTAATATTTTTCTAAGCTTTTTATAATCTATTTGAACCTGTTAGAACCCCAAAATATCAAATCCTACTTGGTGATGTTTAGATCACAAGTTTCCGGTGACCGGTTTCGTTTACTTTCGTTAAATAAATTCGTAGAAATTACATATTAACCTAAAAATTCACCAAATTCGATTTCTATTACTAAAATAATTATTCTAAGGCCTGAAAATTCTTAGATTCCATGTTGTTCATGTCATGGCTAGTTTTATTGAATTTTTCCCATATTCCGGGTCACCGAACTAATGTATCATAGACATACCATCTCTTACTAAATTTTCCCAGCCAACAAACTCATATTTTTCAGGCATTCTAAGTCTCAAACTTTCTAAATTTTAAATCATAGTTCTCGGTTTTTCATAAACATAGCTACAATCGGGTGTTTTACACCATTTATACTTTTATCATCATTATATCATTTGTAACCTCAAACCTATTATATTTGTATGTTAGTTTCGCTGTTTTAGGTAGATTTAATGCTTTAGTTATAAAATACATGGTTAAATGTTGCTAGAATACATAAAATAAGGATTTACAAGGTAGAATCCGTGTATATCGACCCCTTTGGCTCGCGGGTTTACAAGAGTAGTACCTCGTATGAAGTTTGAGTCCCACGAAGATGAGGTTAGGGCCGAGAATCTTTTGTTAGGACAGTGAGAATGGTGTTTGTAGTAAGATAGAGGTGTAACATTAAAATTTTGTAAATGGGAGTTCATTGATACTTACCAAATAACCGGTTAGAAGGTTAGGATGGGCGGAAGGTCTTCAAAAGGAGGCTGGAACTTCTTGTTCTTGCTAGAGGAAGAGAGAATAATATGTGTGTGTGTGTGTTTCGGTTGAGAGGAAAACCGAGAGATAGAGAAAGAGAGATATGGAGAAATGAAAGAGGATCGATGGTTTGCATGTATTGAGAAGTGGATTATTAGGTGGAGTGTGGTTGTGGTTTTTAGGGTTTCGCAGGGGGTTTTTCCATTGGTGGGTTTGGACGGCCATGCAAAAATTTTATATTTTATTTATTTTATTTGTATTCTATTATTATTATTATGTTTGTTATCCGCGGGTGTGGATGGGCGCATAGTCCACATCCGAATTGTCTAAGTGTTGGAAACATTATATTTGTCTCAAATAAGCACACAAGAGTTAGTTTCTATACAAAAAAATATGTCACTTAAGAACACGAATTTTCAGCTTATAAATAAGTTTATAAAGCTAAACTTCCGCTGCGTTTTCAGAATGTTTAATGGGTTAAACTTGTTTTCTTGTGTTCTTACAAACCCAACAGTAGTATCATCAAGTAGTAATGGACATAAAAGTTCAATTAAAATTTAGTTTTTAACCATGTTAAAAGAATTCCTCAAGTCATCTAATCCAAAGGTCACACTTAGGCTTTGTGCTGGAATTTACGCGTCCGATAAATTCATGATTACGTTGATCAAGTGTAATCATAAATTTATCCAACCCGCTTACCCTAACATTTACCCAAGCAAGGACAGCCCTACAGTATCAGGGTTGTAGCCTAGGGTCTACTAAGGTATTCCCGATTTCTCTACAACCTATGGATCTGATACCAATCCGTCACACCCCGGGCCCAAGGAGGGTGGGACGTCACAGAGTAGCAACGGATGTGGCAGCGGAAACAAACCATCATAAGAGCACACAAGTAGAGTGAAGATCAAGATAGGTTGGACTCACCATTAGATTAGTATTTGTTTATCTTTCTTTGTAATAGGATCTATGTTAGTTTTCTTTTGTATGTTGTTTAGTTTATATGTACATATAGCTGTCTAGCGAAACTGTGAGCGAAACTACAATTTCGCTCACAGTCAACTAGATATTCACCCGGCGAAACTGTTAGTTTCTGCCGGGCGAAATTACTATTTCGCCAGTACAGTTTTGCCCCCAGCGAAACTGTATGCGAAACTATGACCGCTATATATAGATTTCATTTTGCTCATTGTTGGCTATCCTTGCAAAAAACCCTAATCGTGTATTACTGTTGCAAGAGGCTATTGTAAGCTTGTTCTTCCTGAATATATTGAGCTTGTTTCATTTCATTGATGATTGTTCATCATTAAAACCTTATTTGAAAGCTTTTTGGTGTTATTTTGATCTTCATATCTTAGTGTTTGTTGTGTGTGTTTGGTATTGAACGATTCAAGCCTTCTTCTGCACTGAAAACCGATCAAATGGACATACAATATGGTATCAGAGCTTTAGTGCTCTTGATTGTTTGAGTTTTTGGTTATTTTTGTTCAATACCATCATTTCTCCATTTCTACGTCAAAACATAGTGTTTTTGTCATGAAAATTGATTGTATATTGCTTGTTTCTGATTGAGGAAGCTTCGTGAATCACTCCTTTTGAAATTCATTGAGATTTGGGTGATTTTCGACTATTTTGGGGTTTAAAAGGGTTTTCTGTTCTTCCAGCGAAATTATAGCATCTTCCAGCGAAACTGTTTCCTCTTTCAGCGAAACTGATATTTTCCCTTCTGTGACTTTTGGTGCGAAACTGTGGTTTTTGAACGAAAGTTCATTCTTGATTGGGTGACATTTGTGCGAAATTGCTGCTGAAAGTAATTTGAACGAAAGTTCAAGCTTGTTTCCTGAGAAATTTCCAGCGAAACTAAGCTCTAGATAGTCTCTGGCTAGCGAAATTGCTGCCGAAACTATCAAAATCAGTACTTTCGCCTGCAGCTGCGTACTTTCACCCGGGCGAAACTAGCTCTGAGCGACTCTCTTCCTGCGAAATTTCATTTTCTCCAGCGAAACTATCATGTCCAAAATGACTACTCTCACCCTGGCTGATTTAGAGAGTGTTGCCCCCAATAGACCTCCTAGACTCATTAACGGGGATAACTTTGAAGATTGGAAAAGATGTCTTAAGGCTTTCTTCTTCTACACCAACCACAATCAATGGGATTCAATCATCATTGGACCGCACAAGCCAACTGTTACTGTCAGTGGAACTGTATCTCCAAACACGGACTCCTCCACATTCACCGAAAAGGATCAAAAACTGATTGACCGAGATCAGAAAGCGTTCGGAGCCTTGACATTATGTCTTGCACATTATATTTACAATCGCTTTGCTGAACACAAAGACGCAAAATCTTTATACGATGCCTTGTGTGAATTTTACGATGGCAATGAGGATCTAAGGAAAGATAAGAAGGCTCAAGCTCAAAAGGAGTTCAATTCATTTGTAGGACACAAGAATGAAGATCTTACTGACATTACTAATCGCTTTCTGTCCATTTCAAGTACCTTAAAGAAGTATGACGATCAGTTGGGAAACCATGAGCAAGTGAATAAACTCCCAGACTCTCTTCCACCACAGTGGAGTTTACAAGTGAGAATGTTGAAACAAGAAAGAAAGTTTGCTGATTATAAGCTGATGGACGTGATTAGCAAGCTGAAGTCTTTTGATTTGGATCTGAAAAGGAGGGAGTTTAATCAATCCATCATGCCAACATCCGGTTATTCACAGAATGCTGCATTACTATCTTCCGCTGCAAGCTCATCAATGCAGGCATCGGGTCAAGGAGCAGTGACCTTGTGTGATTATTCTGGAAGTGGCATTAACCCGAGGAAAGAGCAAGGGAATTTAAAAGCATCTACTGAAACTTCTGTTCCAGCTGAGACTATGGCACTTTTGGTATGTTTGTTCAAAGTTATGAAGCACTTGTTGTAGGTGATTTGAAAGGTAAAGGAATGACAATGGAGGACATGTATCAAGTGGATCCAGATGATCTTTAAGAAACCGATATTCAGTGGCAAATGGCAATGTTGACGCTTAGAGCCCGAAGATTTATGGAAAGGACCGGTAGAAAGAACTTTGGAGGTCAAAGCTCTAACTCCAAATTGGGTTTTGATAAGTCCAAGCTGAGATGCTTCAATTGCAAGCAATTGGGACACTTTAAATGCGAATGTCCATTGCCAATCGTCACTGATCCTAATAACTCTGGAATTCCAAGATTGGCTGCTGGTGGGGGTAAAGATGAGACAAAACCACAAGAAAGAAACTGCTCTAATTTCCAACTTTGACTGGAGTGCAGAAGCTGAAGAGACAAAAGAAGAAGTTAATCAAGCGTTAGTAGCTGAGATTAAGGAAGAGGAAATGAAGATGAACGGTGAGGAAGAATTTGATCCATTTAAGGAATTTAATGATGGAGTTGAAGAGAAGGAGTATGGGAAAGAAGAAAATCTGAAGGAATGCGGAAAACAAGGAACTCAATCCACAGTGCTAGAAAGGAATGATGACAATGCTGCTACCACCATAGAGGAAAACAAGTCGAGTACTCCGGTGTGTCAATGTGATAAAGCTCTTGCAGCTGAGAAGGTGGTGATGGGACTTCCATATGAGGTAATTCAAGATATGTGTTCGTCTGCATGTAAAATCAGATTATTTGGGGTTTATAAGGCTAATCTTCTATTAATTGATAATGAAAAAGATTTGAAACGAATGAATGAAGAACTTAAAATGAATGAGTCAAAATACTTTGTTAAATTAAATGAAGCGCTAAAAGAAAATGATCATTTAAAAAGAATTGTTTTCGAAAGAAATGTTGAGGTGAATAGTTTGACTGAAAGGGTTGCCCTAGCTGAGTTTGAGACAAGCAAACTTCAGTCAAAACTTGATAAATGGACCATATCAGGAATGAAACATGATGATTTATGTAAATCTCAACGTGGGGCTAGGATTAAAACAGGTTTGGGATATGAAAATGCTAAGGTTTATCCTCCTCCTAGTACATACTGTTACTCTCCGATGCCCATTCCCTATCCTTCTAATGATTTGATCAAAGTAGATTCTAACAGTATGTCTGCAAGTTTAGAAGGTGTGAATCCTATGCATGTTCGTGAGGACTACGATTATGGACCGACTAGAGGGCTTGGATGCTCTAGCCCTAGTACACCTGAACCTCAGCATTCTGTTTTAGATCATAACTCTAGTTTAAATTCTGTCTTTGTTTCTAGTGACGCTGTAAAAGACTCTATTTCGTTCTGTTCTAGTAATGTTTCTGTTTGTTCTTTAAATGCTGTGGTTCGTGATTCTGATTCATCTGTTGACTGTGTTGATCCTTCGTCTGATCATACTGTGAAAAGTGATGAGGAAACAAAAACTAACTCTTTTGAAAAATTCTTCTCTCATCCCATTCCATCATTTATACCTGCAAAATTTCCTATGATTAATGACAGGATTACATCTTCATCTGAGGCAAGTACTAGCGGTACTAATACTACATATATTTCAGATAACATCTCATTGTCCTCTGCATATAATCATTCTTTTTCAAATAAAGTCAGCTCTGTTAACATGAATACGGTATACAGTGATGATAATTCAAGATTATCTGAATGTGATGAAGAAGTATGCATTGATAAAATCTCTACTTCATTACATAATGAATCACGATTAAAATCTCACTGTTTTCAATGTGGTAAGAATGATCATATTGTTATGCACTGTCCTCAGTTACATCATAGACATGTTAATAGAAATTCTTTTGGGAGTAAATTGAATCAATTAGTTAATAATTCCTTTTGCAAGAAATCTTCTCCGGCGAAACCTAAAGTTGTTCAAACTTAGGTGCCCATTTCACCTGGTTAACTCTTTCCTGATATTATTGCAGGAGTCATCCACTAAGCTTGTAAATAGTGTGTGGCATGTTGATAGTGGATGCTCCAGACATATGACAGGGCTTAAAGATTTATTGACTAACTACCGCATAATCAATGGTGGTTATGTTGCTTTCGCCGGAGACAAGAAAGGAGGAAAAATGATAGGACAAGGAGAAGTTTGTAATGGTTCGCTCACCTTGGAGAAAGTCAATTACGTACCCGAGCTTGCATTCAATCTGTTGAGCGTCTCTCAGATTTGTGATAAAAGCATTCCGGTCTTATTCAAGTCCAATGAATGTCTCTTTTTGAAATCTGAGATTGATATTCCAGATAATATGAACTCATGCGGGCTCCAAGAAAGCATGATACATATCTCCTTGACATGAATTCAAAGGATTCATCATCCACAGTCACATACCTCTTGTCTAAAGCTTCCACCTCTGAGTCTTTCTTATGGCATCGCAGATTGGGATATGTTAATTTCAAAATCATAAACAAATTAGTTAAAAACAATCTCGTTCGGGGATTACCTTTAAAAGACTTTTCTGTGGTTGAGAAATGTATAGCATGTGCAAAAGGAATGCAACATAAGAAACCACACAAACCTAAAACTGAAAATAGCATCTCAAATCCCCTGGAGTTGTTACATACTGATCTGTTTGGCCCAATAAGTGTTAAATCTATTGCTAAAAAATCCTTTTGTCTTATGATTACAAATGATTATTCCAGATATTCATGGGTAAGTTTTCTTGCTCACAAAGGAGAGACTACTGAGGAGTTGCAAAAGTTAATTCTTTCGATTGAATCGATAAGCAAGAGGAAGGTTATGGCTATTCGAAGTGACAACGGTACTGAATTCAAAAATCAAATTTTTGACTCCTTTTGTGCAACCAAAGAAATATTAAGACAGTATAGTGCTGCGAGAACTCCTCAACAGAATGGTGTCGCGGAACGAAAGAATCGCACCCTCATTGAAGCTGTACGTACAATGTTAATAGAATCCTCCTTACCCATCATATTTTAGGCTGAGGCTGTGAATTGTGCTTCTTATGTTCTAAACAGGGTCTTGATAGTCAAGGATAATATGAAAACTCCGTATGAGCTATTTCACAAGAGAAAGCCTTTGATTGACTTTTTTCGACCATTCGGTTGCTCGTGCACTCTCCTGAATACTCAAGCACAGAAGAAAAAATTCGGTGTTGTGTCTGATGAGTGTTATTTTGTAGGCTATTCTTCTTCTCAAAAGGCTTATCGGGTATATAACAAGAGGACATGTATCGTTCAAGAGTCCTTCTATGTCGATTGGCAGGAATCTAATTCCTTTGATGTTCCTTCAGAACCAGCTTGGTTCTTTGACTCAGATACGGTGTTCAAATCATTCAATCTTCCAGTTTTCGATGATGATGCGTCTATCTCCAATACAACAACAAACATCATTCCTCCTGCTCCTATACCAATTGAACCTATTGTACCTCATGTCACTACACCACATGATGATACATCAGTCAATGTTGCATCTTCCTCATCTTTGTTTGACCTTCCGCCTCCACCTATATCAACATCACCTTCTTCATCTCCTTTACCGAATTCTACCTCACCATCCAGCTCATCACTTAACCATCCACCTACTCACATCCCTTCCATGACTACTGATTTCAAGACTTTGAAAGATCATCCTCATGACAACATAATCGGTTCTATTTCTGATGGAGTTTGGACGCGGGGTCAATCTGGATTGATTAATATCTGCTTGTTCTCTTGTTTTATATCTCAAATCGTTCCTAAGAACGTACATGCAGCTCTTCAAGATCCCTGCTGGGTTGAGTCAATGCAGTTGGAATTGCAACAGTTCAGAAAACTCAAGGTGTGGACTCTGGTCGATCTTCCACCAAATAAATACCCCATTGGAACAAAATGGGTGTTCAAAAACAACCCTGATGATCGGGGCATAGTGGTGAGAAACAAATCCAGATTAGTGGTCCAAAGCTTTGCTCAAGAAGAAGGAATTGACTACACAGAAGTTTTCGCACCTGTCGCCCATCTTGAAGCTATCAGAATATTCTTGGCGCACGCTGCTCACAAGCAATTTAAAGTCTATCAGATTGATGTCAAATGCGCATTTCTCTATGGCGACATTGATGAAGAGATATATGTGTGTCAACCCCCAGGCTTTGAAGATCCAGACTTTCCTGACAAAGTATACAAGCTTGATAAGTCACTTTACGGACTTCATCAATCTCCTTTGATCTGGTATGAGACACTGACCCAGTATCTCTTAAGCAATGGTTTTTCGCGAGGCACCATTGACATGACTTTGTTCAAAAGAGAGGTAAACGGTAAGACTTTGATTGTGCAAGTCTACGTCGATGACATTATTTTTGGCTCCACCAATCCTCAATTATGTCGTGACTTTGAGGAGGTTAAGCAAAACAGATTTGAAATGAGCATGATGGGAGAAATGTGTTTCTTTCTCGGGCTACAAGTTGAACAAAAGCCAGAGAGAATTCTCATTCATCAAGAAAAGTATATTAAGGAAATATTGAAGAAATTCAAAATGGACGACGCTTTTTCTGAGATGACTCCCTTCACGGCTCAAACATGCCTCACTCCTGATGAAAATGGTAAACCAATCGATCCTCATCTCTACAAATCCATGATTGGCTCCCTCATGTACCTTATAGCAAGTCATCCTGACATCATCTTTGCTGTTGGATATTGTGCTCGATACCAGTCAGCTCCTAAAGAATCTCATGCCAAGGCAGTCAAACGAATTTTTCGTTATCTAAAGGGCTCCTCTCGGTTAGGACTTTGGTATCCTTATGGTGGGAATTATGATTTGCATGCTTACTCTGACAGTGATTCCAACTGCTGCAAGCTAAACAGAAGTCAGTTACTGGAGGCTGTCAATATTTGGGGAATTGCCTTGTTTCATGGCAAAGCAAGAAACAGACCACTGTTTCTCTCTCAATGGGAGAAGCTGAATATATTGCTGCCTCTAGTTGCTGTGCACAAGTGTTATGGATTCAGCATCAGATGATGGATTATGGGATCAACTTTCTTCATACTCCCTTGTTTTGTGATAACGAAGCAGCCATTGGGATTGCCAAGAATCCAATTCATCATTCTCGGACCAAGCACATTGAGACACGGATTTATGCCATCCGTGATGCTCAAGAAAAGGGTTTTATTAATATTATTCCTATTGATACAAAACATCAAAAAGCAGATCTTTTCACAAAAACCTTTGATAAACCTCGTTTTTATGAATTGATTTCCATGCTAGGATTAATATCATTTTAAACCCTTCTGTCTTGTTAATATTTCTTTCTCCTATGCTCTTTTCTTTATTATTTTTCTTGCTCCTCCATTCATCACCATTCTTTCTTATTTAAAAAAAAATTCTTTTGACTGTCTTTAGAAATTTCTTCCCCTGTTCGTTGCAAAAATTTCGGGGGAGATATATAAGTGTTTATATCTTTTTAATTGCTTCTTTTGTTTCCTTTTGCAGAACCTCTGCTCGGTTAAGATGTCTGAACAATATGAAGGAGGTCAACAGTTTCGGGCCGGGATTTGTTTGATAGGCCCAGCCCGATAGCAAAGTAAATAGTACTCCCGTGGCTTAACTAAGAAATATAAAATGCTTGAATACTTGGATAATCCCCTTGACATGGTTGGCCTTCACAAAGTTACTCATCCTTGTTCAAAAAGGATTGAGAATGAGGCTCCTTCGATTTGTTTCTGTCCTTGACTTATTCTTCCCCGTTCCTAAACTTTCAAATTTATCCCTTTCATATTTGTATCATAGAAGCCTCCTTGTGTATTGTGGTGTCTTGTTGGTGCTTATCTCCTTTGTTGTACGATAGTACTGACCTGGAGTGATGATCTCCTCTGTTGTACCGAAGTATTGACCTGGAGCTCTCATCGGCACAACGTGATGATCTCCTCTGCTGTACGATAGTACTGACCTGGAGCTCTCATCGATACAATTTGAATATCTCCTCTGCTGTACGGTAGTACTGACCTGGAGTGTTCATCAGTACAATTTGATGATCTCCTCTGCTGTACGTAAGTACTGACCTGGAGCTCTCATCAATCGCTGTAAAATTGAATTGTGTTTGCTCTAAAAAGGGATTTTTATCTTGTGTGAAAAGAGGTAACCAATTTGTAGGTGTCCTTCATCCAAAATATCATGAGGACAGGATAGATTTCTTTGCCAAATGTCTGTGGGGATCGAGTTTTTCTATGTCATCTATTTAATTAACCGACAACATGATAACAACAGTTGCGGGTTACTTATCAAAAAGAAGAAGGCTTGGGTTTAAGAAAGGACAAAAAATATCTGCAATCTCACCGAACTACGACTCTCCAGATGATTCATTCAGTTTCTCGTTCTTTCTCAAGATAGTCATTAGTCTCGGTTAAAATAAAACGTTGTCTAGCGTGATTGTGTGGGTCCTTTTCTTTATTTTTTATTTTATTTTTTATTTTTCATTTTTTTTATTTTTCATTTTTATTTTATTTTATTTTATTTTATTTTAATTTGTTAAAGTTAAAATTAAATTTTTCTTAAAAATTTTTGGGCTTCTGCGAAAGTATACTTTCGCAGGCAGTTTCGCAAAGCGAAATTTAAGTTTCGTCTAGCGAAAGAGCAACTTCGCTAACTCTTTCGCACTGTGATCTTTTGATCCTTTAACCAGCGAAACTATAATTTCGCCTTGCCGAAACTATGACTTTCTCGCAAATCTATGTCCTGCGAATGTAGTTATTCCCCTGCGAAACTCCGAGGTATTTAAATACCTCTTCGAACCTAATAGAATCATTTTCGCAAAAACCTACTTTCGTCGAAAGTGAGTTCTCTCTAGGGTTTTCTTCGAGTTTCTTCTCAAATCTTCTTATCTTTCTTGTTATGTTTCATTTTGACTCGATTTTGACCTTCTGAAGTGAATTTTGAACTCATGACATTAGTTTTCATAGGCTAATCTTTCCCGCATTTGACTGGATTGGATTATGTCGATTGGGTAGTCTCGCAGTTCATTCTGCGAAACTACCCATCGTCCAGCGAAACTGAACGAAAGTTCATCTTTTTAGCAAAACCGTGTAGTTATGCTGCCCCAGCGAACTTAACAGTTTCTCCAAGAATTTCAGTTTCTCCTGTCGACACTGTTGTTTCGCTTAGTCGAATCTATCTTCATGTCTTGCCGAAACTACATGTTTGTCTGTCGAAATTGTGTTTATTTATTGTCTACTCTAAAATAAATTCAGCGAAACCATAATTTCGTCCCAGCGAAACTATAGTTTCGTCTTTGCGAAACTATTTCATTTCAAAAAAAAATATATTAAAATTAATTAATTAAAAAAAATTATAAGGTTATTTTAATTATATATGTATATATATATATATATTTATCTATATATATATATGTATATATCTGTATTTACACTTTTTATTACCATTTGCTTATCTCATTACGTTTGTAAATACTTAAATTCTAATTTTGCTTAATCTTTCTAACCTGGTTCGTTTGTCTGTCAGATCTAAATGGCGAATCTCAAGTTCGATGTACGGAACAATATCACAGCTATTCTAGATGATACTCATCCTAAAGCAGCAGGATTTAGGGACTGTATCAGATGGCTGTAGAGATCCCCGATAGCATACACCATCTCTCATTCTACTACTATCTATGATTTGCACATACGAGATTTCTGGCGAACCGCAGAATACAAAACTCAAGGAGACACTGAGAGTATAGTTGCCAAAGTTTTGGGTCATCGGGTGACTATTACAGAAGAGATTATTTCACGGGTTCTGAGATTGGAAGAAGACACTGGAGGTGAAATTGATTTGACTGATCAGGAGGTGTTTTATGCTATCCTGTCTATGGGATACGAAGGTCCTCCTTTCGGGACTAGAAAGGAAATCAAAAAATCCTTTCTGTCCAAGGAGTGGAGATATATTGCCCACATTTTCATAATGTGCTTAGATCATCGAAAAGGTGGATCAGATGGGCTGAACTTAGACTGGGTAAAAGCTATGGTTATATGTTGCAGAGGGGAGAAGGCTAACATAGCAAATCTTATATTTAGCTGCATGGCTGAAAACATAATGGCCTTAAAGAAGGATAAATGGCTGCTTTATCCCAGATTTCTTCAAATGATCATAAACGATCAAGTCCCCAACATCCAAAGACACGGAGAAGACAAGAATCTAGTGTCGATGAATACCCGGATCTTTGCTGATTGTTGTGCTATCAGGCATGACTTCAGTGGAAGAATTACTCACCTATGGGAAAACATGTATACTCCAGATCGATGGGCATATATCAGAAAGTTGATAGAATCTGAGGCCGAATGAACGGAGGAGACTAGACAAAGTCAATCTGAGGCGGTTAAAAAGAGAAAGAGATATGCTAAGGAGAAAGACTATGTCTTCGAAGAAGAAGTGAATGAGATGGCATCTGAGGCCAGGGCTGAAAAAGAAAGGAGATCTAAGAAGAAGTCTGATACTGGAGAGCATGAGAGGAGAACAAAACAGAAACATCAAACATTTTCTGAACCTCCACGTACTGATAGACAAGCTAGTCTGGATGAGGATGTGATCAGAAATCTCAAAACCTCCCTTTCTAACAAGCTAAGCATGATAAAAACTAAGTTGATGAATCAAGAAATGATAGAGAAACAAAAGGACGAGGTGTTAGAAGGAATGTCAAGAATGCTGGTAGATCAAAACAACCTAATCAAGAGATTATTGAAGGAGGTAAATGATCTGAAAGCTACTACCGGCCTGCCCAATCAGCTAACTCAAAATGAGTTAGATGATTTGACTGACACATCTAAGTACCCATTTCTGAATGTGGTTACTTCATCGAGGGTAGGAGAGGGCACCTCAGGGGCAACAACTGAAGAAGCAGGAGGATCTGCCAGGAGAACTAAAGAACCTGAAGTAGAGAATATACAGATAGCTGATGATGTTTACGAAGCTGGGTTTGTTGACATAGGGTTCAATCTTGGTGATTTGACGGGAGAAGAGGTGATAGAAAAGGAGGCTGGAACCTCAGAGCAGCCTATAGTGAAAGGATTAGTGGATGAGGAGGAAGAAGATGAGAAGTTAGTTGACTATGATTCAGAACCAGAATATTATGAAGTTGATGAAAGGCCTATAACGTACATGATCCAGAAGGGTGATAATGATAATGATATTTTTGAGATGGAGAAGAGTGATTGGTTTGTAAGGGAGAAGGAACCTGAAGAATTGATACCTCTATTCCAAAATATGGAGGGATTGAAAAAGAAAGAGGCGGATAAAAGGATTGTGAGTTGGAAGTATAACCCCGACCTCAGGATGTTTATGATAAAGAGGAAAGGGGGTGGAATTACTTACATACACAAAAGGAAAACATTCAAGACCTTGCCTAGGTGGGACTTGAGAAGGTTAGCCTCGTTGCCTCTACTTGAAGCCCATTTGAGTGAACGAGCCAAGTTTTTAGAGAAAGAAACCCAAAATGGGCTCAACGACAACTTCGAGGCTTTTGGATATATGAAATCATAGAGAAAAAGATCAAAGAAAGATAAAGATTGGGTTACAGGAAAGGGGAAGATTGTGTTGAGTGTGCAGTCGCCAAAGACGATACAAAGAGTGAGATTGGCAGATCCCTCTCCCTCTCGTCTACAAGGGTTTGAGAAGTGGTTTTATGACAATCAGACGGGGGAGGCTGTGATTAGAGTGAAGGGTGGCATCGAATATCGAATCTTCGACCCGATGGAGCTGTTTGGATTTTCTGACGAAGATCTGCTCGTTTTATGTGAGAACCACATTAAAGCAGGAGCAGGAGAAGAGACAAGGAAGGAAGCTAGCCTGTTTATGGTTGTAGCAAACAAGGTCAGAGGAGTGAGGGCTGAGGTGAAGGAGCTAGCTGAAAAGATAAGGGCCAAGGACGACGTAAACATGGATATCCAGGATCTGACAAAACAATTTGCAGAAGCTAGTGCCTATCCCGATGGAGCTGATAGAGCAGGAGGTGACCAAGGTGAATCAAGAGCTCAAGTTCAATCAAAGAAATCTACAGGAGCTGAACCAGAAACATCAGGTTCAGGTGCGGGGGACGCTAGAGCTGAATAGAGATATCAAGACAAGCAGAGTGGGTGAGATCCAACCTAAGGGGAGTATTGAAGATCAAGATAGGTTGGACTCACCATTAGATTAGTATTTGTTTATCTTTCTTTGTAATAGGATCTATGTTAGTTTTCTTTTGTATGTTGTTTAGTTTATATGTACATATAGCTGTCTAGCGAAACTGTGAGCAAAACTACACAGTCAACTAGATATTCGCCCGGCAAAACTGTTAGTTTCTACCGGGCGAAATTACTATTTCGCCAGTACAGTTTCGCCCCCAGCAAAACTGTATGCAAAACTATGACAGCTATATATGGATTTCATTTTGCTCATTGTTGGCTATCCTTGCAAAAAACCCTAATCGTGTATTACTGTTGCACGAGGCTATTGTAAGCTTGTTCTTCCTGAATATATTGAGCTTGTTTCATTTCATTGATGATTGTTCATCATTAAAACCTTATTTAAAAGCTTTTTGGTGTTATTTAGATCTTCATATCTTAGTGTTTATTGTGTGTGTTTGGTATTGAACGATTCAAGCATTCCTCTGCACTGAAAACCGATCAAATGGACCAACATAGAGAAATCACATGGCATTATATTAACTTAAATAAAATCCGAGACTAAATAGCTTAGCCTGGTTACATCGAATTGTTTCACGTCAAAAGTACATAATTTAGAGCATCATTCATTACAAATTGTTCGAAAGTTCAAAGTAGAGTCTATAATGCCATGAGGTTGGGGTGCTAAGTCATCCATGCATCTTCCAAGACAACTAGACCTCCATCAAGGGTTACCTGAAACATGCTCAAAAAGTTTTGTGTCAACTAACAAGTTGGTGAGTTCAAGCGGTTAAAGTTTCAGAAAACAAAAGGGACTCTTAAAGTCCACATGTTGAAGTTTTAGTATCAATTATAACTGTTGTGGGGTCACAATCAACCCTGCACTCAGTCCCGGCTAGCCTCTTCTAAAGTTATGTTGTACCGGTTAACCCCGAAGGGGAGACTGAGCCTCAAAACAGTGGACCATACCTGCCGGATGGTTCACCATAGTATCTTATAAAAACCTGTCACATGCCACAAACGATTCCTCAGGATCTCAGTGGGGTACCCTTCCTAACCGGAAGCCACTGTGTGTGGGGGATTCCCCAAATAGATCTATCCATATAAAACAAGCGGTTCACAAAAGAATTAATGATTGTGATTCAAGTATCAGCAGGTATCATCAAAAATCCACAACATAAGCATCACATAGTATCACTAATAAAAGTTCCAGTTTAAAAGAGCATGCTTCATCCCCAAAACCAAAGTAAAAAGGGGAACACAAGAACTCACCTTATATCAGTCAGGTTCCAAAAATCGTAGATAGTTTCAAGTCCTAGCACCCTATAATCATGATTCAAGTGATAAGCTATAGATTCTCAGATCTATTTTGGAGAGTTAGGGTTTTGGCACGTGTATACAAATGTTGATAGTTCTTATAGGTTTGTTGTCATATTAATAGTCCCAATTTAGTTTCTGATCTTGGGGTTGCTGAAATTCTACAAAATACAGAATTTACACTTTTGGCCCCTCAAGTTTCAAAACTTACAGTTTCTACCCCTAAGTTCGTCTTCTCACAAATTTTAACCCCTAATATTTTTCTAAGCTTTTTATAGTCTATTTGAACCTGTTAGAACCCCAAAATATCAAATCCTACTTGGGGATGTTTAGATCACAAGTTTCCGGTGACCGGTTTCGTTTACTTTCGTTAAATAAATTCGTAGAAATTACATATTAACCCAAAAATTCACCAAATTTGATTTCTATTACTAAAATAATTATTCTAAGGCCTGAAAATTCTTAGATTCTATGTTGTTCATGTCATGGCTAGTTTTATTGAATTTTTCCCATATTCCGGGTCACCGAACTAATGTATTATAGACATACCATCTCTTATTAAATTTTCCCAGCCAACAAACTCATATTTTTCAGGCTTTCTAAGTCTCAAACTTTCTAAAATTTTAAATCTTAGTTCTCGGTTTTGCATAAACATAGCTACAATCGGGTGTTTTACACCATTTATACTTTTATCATAATTATATCATTTGTAACCTCAAACCTATCATATTTGTATGTTAGTTTTGCTGTTTTAGGTAGATTTAATGCTTTAGTTATAAAATACATGGTTAAATGTTGCTAGAATACATAAAATAAGGATTTACTAGGTAGAATCAGTGTATATCGACCACTTTGGCTCGCGGGTTTACAAGAGTAGTACCTCGTATGAAGTTTGAGTCCCACGAAGATGAGGTTAGGGCCGAGAATCCTCTGTTAGGATAGTGAGAATGGTGTCTGTAGTAAGATAGAGGTGTAACATTAAAATTTTGTAAATGGGAGTTCATTAATACTTACCAAATAACCGGTTAGAAGGTTAGGATGGGCGGAAGGTCTTCAAAAGAAGGCTGGAACTTCTTGTTCTTGCTAGAGGAAGAGAGAATAATGTGTGTGTGTTTCGGTTGAGAGGAAAACCGAGAGATAATCAAAAGTCGATCTTATACATGATTACATAAGTAAAATTCTAGGCGCATTACCACTGTTTAGGCGCATGAGCACTGTCAGGACGTCTGGGACTTAGGCGCATGACCACTGTGTGGGCGTATGAGAGCTGCTGAAACGCCCAAGACTTAGCCGCGTGGGCACTTTCCAGGCGCATGAGCACTGTTCAGGCGCATGGGCACTGTTCAGGCGTATGACTTAGAAAAATTTTCAATTAAATATTTTGTATAAGTCCTTTACTCACCTTGGGGGTCGAGGAGGGTGGTTACATTCTCCTACCGTTTAGAAAATTTCATCCCGAAATTTTTGTTTCTGTTGAGTCTCTGAACGGTTGGGTTTGAAGAGGTATGTATATTCCCTTCTCATCTCATCTTCCCGTTCCCATGTAAATTCAGGTCCTCGTTTAGAGTTCCATCTTACTTTCACCTTGGGTATGCGACTTCGCCTAAGTTTTTGGACCAGTCGATCAGTAATCTCTATGGGTTCCTCTACAAAGTTTAGTTTGTCATTTATTCTTGCTTGTTTCAATGGCAATTCTAAGGCTTTGTCTACCAGACACTTCTTCAAATTTGATACATGAAAAGTGTTATGTATGTAGCTCAGCTCCTCAGGTAGTCTAAGCTGGTATGCTACTGGACCAATTCTTGCCAGTATTTCAAATGGCCCAATATATCTCGGGCTTAGTTTGCCCTTCTTGCCAAATCTCACCGCTCCTTTCCATGGCACTACCTTCAACATTACTTTATCACCCACTTGAAATTCAAGGGGTTTTCGTCTTCTGTCAGCATACTTCTTTTGACGGTCTCTGGATGTTCTCAGTCGTTCCTTAATCTTAGCTATTTTCTCAGTGGTCTCCATTACGATGTCGGGTCCCATCACTTGGCTATCACATATCTCATTCCAACTCAATGGTGACTGACATTTCCTGCCGTATAAAGCTTCGTACGGGGCAGCCTTTATGCTTGTGTGGTAACTATTATTATAGGAGAATTTCACTAGAGGAAGGTGGTGATCCCAGCTTCCACCAAAGTCAATCACGCAAGCTCTCAACATGTCTTCTAGGGTCTGAATAGTTCTTTCACTTTGCCCATCGGTTTAGGGATGGTATGCCACGCTCAAGTCAAGTCGGGTTCCCAAAGCTTGTTGGAGAGATTTCCAAAATCGTGAAGTAAAACGGCTATCACGGTCGGAGATAATTGATAGTGGCACTCCATGCCGGGTTACTATTTCATCTACGTATAGTCGAGCCAATCTCATCATGTCATAATCTTCTCGGATCGGTAAGAAGTGGGCTGACTTGGTAAGTCTATCCATAATTACCCAAATTGTGTCGTGTCCAAAAGTGGTTCTTGGTAACTTTGTGATGAAATTCATTGTAATATTATCCCACTTCCATTCAGGGATTTCCGGTTGTTGTAGGGTCCCTGACGGTTTTTGATTCTCAGCTTTAACCATCGCGCAAGTCAGGCAATTACCCACGTAGTAGGCTATCGACTTCTTAATTCCGGGCCACGAAAACAATGTTCTTATGTCTTGATACATTTTATCGCTTCTAGGGTGAATCGAGTATGTGGATTTGTGAGCTTCATCCAACACTAACTCCCTAATTCCTCCCCGTTTTGGTACCCACGTCCTTCCTTCGTACTTATATATCCCATTGCCATCCATTTCCAGACGTTTCTCCATTCCTGTTAACTTTTCCTCAATCAGGTTATCCTCCTTGAGAGCTTCCCTTTGTGCTTCTTTCAATTTGGCAACAAGGCCGGTGTACACACTTGTTCTTAGAGCATGAACGCGAAGAGGTTTCTCTCGTTCTTTTCTACTCAGGGTATCGGCCACTATGTTTTCCTTGCTAGGATGGTAACGGATCTCACATTCGTAATCGCTCAGTTACTCTACCCATCTTCTTTGGCGCATGTTTAGCATTTTCTATTTAAGGATGTGCTGCAGGCTTTTATGATCGGTATAGATGATTCACTTAGTACCATAAAGCTAGTGTCTCCATATTTTGAGTGCAAACACCACGGCACCCAGTTCAAGATCGTGTGTCATGTAATTCCTCTCATGCTCGTTCAGCAATCTGGATGCATACGCGATCACTTTTCCCCGCTGCATTAATACGCAACCAAATCCTTGACGCGATGCGTCGTAATAGAACGAAGTCTTCAGTTCCCTCTGGTAGGGTAAGGATAGGTGCACTGCAGAGTTTTTCCTTTAACAGGTTAAAAGCGTTATCTTGCTCCTTTCCCCATTTGTAGGTTGTATCCTTCTTGGTCAGAGCGGTTAATGGCTGCACTGTTCGGGAGAAATCCTTGATAAATCTCTGGTAGTAACCAGCCAAGCCAAGAAATTGTCAGATCTCGGTAGGAGTTTCCGGGATCTTCCAGTTCTTAATAGCTTCTATTTTTTATGGATCAACCTGGATTCCATCCTTGTTCACTATGTGACCAAGAAATTGAATTTCACGCATCCAAAACTCACATTTGGAAAATTTTGCGTATAATTGCTCGTTCTTAAGTAGTTCAAGGATTAATCGGAGATGGTTCACATGGTCTTCTTTGCTTCATGAGTAGATCAAGATGTCATCGATAAATACAATCACGAACTTGTCTAAGTACGGACGGCACACACGATTCATGAGGTCCATGAATGCTGCTGGTGCATTAGTCAACCCAAAAGGCATGACTAGGTATTCATAGTGTCCATATCAGGTTCTGAAAGCGGTTTTAGGAACGTCCTCTTCCTTTATTTTCAGTTGGTGATACCCCGATCGTAAGTCAATCTTAGAGAAGTAACTTGCTCCCTGCAATTGATCGAATAGGTCGTCAATTCTAGGAAGAGGGTATCGGTTCTTTACAGTAAGCTTGTTCAGTTCCCTAAAATCGATACACATTCGTAGCGTTCCGTCCTTCTTTTTAACAAATAGCACCGGAGCACCCCATGGCGAGACACTGGGTCGTATGAACCCCTTGTCAAGTAATTCTTGGATTTGTAGCATCAGCTCTTTCATTTCGGGCGGAGCGAGTCGGTAAGGTGCTTTGGCCACTGGTGCGGCGCCAGGTACTAGATCAATCTGAAATTTCACTTGTCGGGTTGGAGGGAGTCCAGGTAAGTTTTCTAGGAAATACTTCCAAGTATTCAGACACCACAGGTATGTCTTCAATCTTCTTTTCCTCTTTGGCCTTTATCACATATAGTATAAGCGTTGTGTGTCCTTTCTTGAGGCTTTGAGTAGCCTTCAGGTGGGATATCATAGGACACAGTGGGTGGTTTCTCTCTCCATGGACTACCAACATCTCCTCGCTAGCTATTGGTATCTTAAGCAAACGCTCATCACATACAATTTCAGCCCTATTTTTAGCCAGCCAATCCATTCCTACTACTACATCGAAACCTCCTAATTTAATAGGCATCAAATCTATATCAAAGGAATTACCCTCTAGAATTAACTTGCAATCTTTGATGATTTCATTAGTTTCTATTATATTACCGTCAGCTAGTTCTATGGTGAATGTTCCGGTCAAAATGCAAGCAGTCAAATCAATCAAAGACCTAAAAGTAGTAGAAACAAAACTAGCGGTTGCTACAGTATCAAATAGCACAGTAGCAGGATAATTGTTTACAAGAAATGTACCGTTCACCACATCAGGTTCCTTACGGGCACCATTCAGATCCATCACAAATGCTCTTCCCTTGGGCTTGTTGGGTCGAGTGTCTTTGTCACTTGCTAGCTTGGGGCATTTGTTCCTCATATGCCCTGGATCTCCGCACTCATAGCATTGCTTTCCAGGCTCATAGGTACAGTCTTTAATCAGGTGACCAGGTCTCTTGCACTGAAAACAAGGCATGGGGTTGCACTCCCCTTGGTGATGAAGCTTGCATTTATTGCAGAAGGGGCTTGTGCCTAGATACAACCTCCTAGCCTTTCCACCATGGTCACTTCGTCTTGCTTCTTCTCCAAGTCTCTTGCTTGAACCGCTACTGCTGCCGACCACCTTCCTGGTATTAAACCACTTCCTCTTCTCTTCCACAGCCTTCTTATTATCCTCGGTTCTCCCATTCTCAGTCCACCCAGCTCTAACTAGGTCGTCGGTCAGACTACTAGTAAAGTCGACTGTAGCCTGTAGGGTTGTAGGCCTGGAAGACCGAACCATGCCCCTAACCCTTGGGTGTAACCCCCAGATGAAACGGGCTACGCCCTTAGATTCTGGCATCACCAAGTGTGGTACCAGTCAACACAATGCAAGGAATCGGTTGATGTACTCCGTGTAGTTCGGGCCTTTCATCTCCAAATTCAAAAATTCAGCCTCCAGTTTCTCTAGCTGGTTGATCGGGCAGTACTTGTTGGTGATTAGTTCCCTAAACTCAGACCAGTTCATTCTACCAATGGCATCTCGGCCTCGAGGCTGAATGATGGTTTTCCACCATTCAAGTGCTGGTCCTTTGAGAGATTGAGAAGCAAATCTCACCATATGCTCCAGCTTGCATTCGTTGATGTCCAACACAGCTTCGATTTCGTCCAGCCACCTATATGTTTCAATTGCATCATCGGTGCCATAGAAGTCCTTTGGCTTGCAAGCCATGAATGTTTTATAGGAGCACCCATTCCTGATAGCTTCGGCTTCCTCATGGTTGCCTTCATCGTTATCTTCTTGCCTATCAAGGAGACGTATTGCATGCATAAATTGGCCAATCTGTATATCAAAGAAGTAGTATCTAGCCATGGAGTACCCATATCAATTATTTCTGACAGAGATAGTCGATTTACCTCGAGATTTTGGCAAACTTTGCACGAGTCCATGGGCACTCGCTTAGACATGAGTACTGCCTACCACCCCCAAACGGACGGTCAAAGCGAGAGGACCATCCAGACATTGGAAGATTTGTTGAGGGCATGTGTGATGGACTTTGGTGGGAATTGGGACACTCACTTACCATTGGTTGAGTTTTCATATAACAATAGCTACCACACCAGTATCAAAGCGGCTCCATTTGAGGCTCTATACGGGAGAAAATGTCGTTCTCCCCTCTATTGGGCAGAAATTGGTGAAAGACAATTAACCGGACCCGAAATTATTCAAGAAACAACTGACAAAATCGGGCAAATCAGAAGAAGGCTAGAAGCGGCGAGAAGAAGAGAAAATAACTATGCGGATAATCAGAGAAAGCCGATAGAATTTCAAATTCGTGATAGAGTATTTTTAAAAGTATCACCATGGAAAGGCATAGTAAGATTTGGTAAACGAGGAAAACTCAATCCCCGATTCATTGGACCGTTCCAGATAACCGAACGTATTGGACCAGTCGCATACCGTCTTAACTTACCATGTGAACTCGGAAATGTTCATAATGTGTTCCATGTATCCAATCTTAAGAAATGCATGTCGGATGAATCATTAATTATTCCACCGGAAGAAGTTTACATTGATGACAAACTCCATTTCATCGAAGAACCAATTGAGGTTATGGATCGGAAGGTTCAAAAACTCAGACGAAAGCAAATCAGACTAGTCAAAGTAAGATGGAATTCGAAGAGAGGACCTGAATTTACATGGGAACGCGAAGATCAGATGCAACAAAAGTATCCCCACCTTTTTAAGACTCAGCCTAACAGAGACCCGGCAGCGTAAATTTCGGGATGAAATTTCTTAAACGGGGGGAGACTTTAACCACCCGACAAAAATCAAGTCAATGTCAACTCTATTTTTCGAATTTTAAGCATTAAATTATTAATTTAGTTGACTAGTTTGACTCGCTAGAGATTGACCAATGTTCTTCTTAAGAAGAAATGTCTTGCTGAAATTGGAATTTACAAACACAGTACATTGCACCCATGAGAGTCAATGATCAGTACTTGACCGATATTAACGCAAAAACCTGTTACAGATAAATTAACTGAGATAAAACGTTTAATAATAATAAAATTAATAATAATAATAATAATAAATTTTAATTAACAAATAAATAAAATTTATAATAATAGTTTATTTATTGGGTAGTAATGATTGAAGAGTAAATTTCTTTGTCAGCCAAAAATCCATTGGGAACACACACATGCAAAGATTTTTTTAAAAAAAAAAACCCTAGAAAACCCACTAACACCCAACCTTTTCATCTTCACCCCACTTCTCTTCTCTCTTTCCCCTTCCATCAACAAAACCATCACCACCATAACCCCATTCTCCCTTTTTCCCATCTTCTCCCTTTCTCTCTTCACCCGCCAGCAACACCATTGCCTCCACCCCACCGGAGCACACCACCGCCGGCTATCACTGGAAGCACCACCACCGCCGGCTACCATCGGAACACCACCACCCGACACCCCCCCCATCGCGACACACACACACCCGCCACTGCCTACCGCCACTACATCACAACCGCCACCGTCAACCCGTCACCCCTATCACCATCGCCACCCGACATCACCCCCATCGCTCTCTCTCTCTCGGTTGAACAGTACCATCACCAACCCGTCGCCCACCACCACCCTTAGAGCCTGCATTGTACTTGGGGAGTCCAAACAAGAAGGATTATCAAGCTAAAAACCGGATTAGGGTTCAAGAGTGGGAATCAAGTCATGAGCACCGCGAGCTAACGTTAGAAACCAAAGTTTTAGACTTAAGGTATAGCCATTTAGACTAATATTTGATGTTATGTTCATGCATGGATCATCAAGACTAAAATCTTGATTATTGGTTCACCCACTTGATGATTTTGGGAAAAATAAAGTTATGGATGAAAATGGGATTTATTGTGACGTTTAAAGTGGAAAATTTTATTTCAAGAAGTTGATATTAATGAAGAAATTGGTATATTTTGATGTTAGGATTATAAGAAGATAGTGATATGGATTTGTGAATTTGGTATAGTTATTAGGACTAATGTTTTAGGATTATTGATAATAAGAACATGTTAGTAAGACATAAAAATATGGACTAATGACAATGTAAAATATATTGAATGCTAAATCACGTATGGATTTGAGTTAGGGTTGTAAGAATATGCATGGATGTATGTATGTGACATGTATGCATGCATGCATGAGATTATAAGGCTTAGTGGAGTTATGGCATTCTTAGAAACATAATAGTAGGAAATATTGGGATGATTATTGTTGATGATAATAAAATAGAATCATAACTAAGTTAGAAATATTTATGATATTACTAAGCAAAAGATTAGATAATGATCAAGATGAAAGGTACATAAAGAGGTAAAAGATGTAATCTTGAACATGTTATTATGTCAAAAATTAAATAAAAAGGTTTGGTAAACAATAAATCAAGAACTAAAATTCTAGGCCCGACTAAGATGACATTTGGACCTCAAGAAGATATAAGGATTTGATCAACACAAGACTAAAACAAAAAAAAACTTACTTTTTAGAAATAACAATGAATAAACAATGTAAATTTATATATATAAGTATATATATTTATTTTAAATTAAACTTAGTTATAAAATGAAATATAAAGGAAGATTCGCATAAAATTCTCTATTTTACAAAATTATTAAATTATAGGACAATAGGTAAAATCATGTCGAAAATAAATATATTTTGGATCCATGAGTTGAAAATAGATGACTAGGTAAAGTAAGATTAGCATAAGGTTTATAATAGGCTAATAGTAAGTATTGGACCTCAACGCATTAGGATTAGCTTATACGCCAATGGATTACAAATCATATACGTTTTTCTAAAATAAATGAAGCTTTACGAGAAATTTGATCAACACATTTTAATATAATACAAGTCAGGTGAACATTACTTCAATGAACAGGAATTACCTCGTATTGACAAATATATGTATATATATATATTTAGGGTTGTTTAATTGGAAGAATTACATATTGGCTTATTGGCTTTTCTGATCATACTCAAGGTGAGTACTTCGGCCTCATTTTTAAGTATTGTTTTATTTAAAATATTTTGGTGGAAAAACATGATAAAGATATGAGTTATCTTATATATATATGATGAATGATTGAGAAAATGAATATATATTAATTGATGGTATAAGTTGGGTAAGTAATATGTGTACATATTACTGGACCCCTAAATCCCCCCATAATCATTAACCTCGGGGAGGCCACAGACTTATATGGGTAGATCTATCGGGTTAGAAGGGCCTGCTCTCACGACCAGTCGCTCTGGTCAGGATTGTGAGGGAGTATATATGTTTGGACTGTTGTGGGGCAACGACGTGTTTCTTGGTTTGATTATGGACTTAAAGCCGAATTTATCATAGGACCTAGCTAGTCTATGATACATATATATTAATTTTCTGTCATCATAATGAAATTGGAAAATAAACTGTTTTTCCTTTTAAATACTGAAAACCCGAATGCTCACCAACTTTTGTTGACCTAGTATTTTCTCATGCTTTTCAGGTCTGTAAGAAAACCTTAATTTGGGAATGATGCTTAGGGATTTCGGGAAGGTCAAACGGTGTTGGGAGATGATGACGGAACGTGGGACCTTTACCTCTATGTGTAGATCTTTTCGTAGGAAAAGATTTTTAAATAAAAACTTGTTTTTAACTTTTAGAACACATTATAAATAAATCTATGGATTTCGTAATGTCAATTATGTTTCATTTAATAACCATTTGACTATAGTCGTTGGTAAAATTCCAACTTTAGTTATCGCCCTTCCACGTGTACATCTGTGGTATGAATCGATTTTCGGGGTGTGACACATACATACGTACATACATACGTGCATACAGACATACATACATACATACCTACATACATACATACATACATACATACATACATACATACATACATACATGCATACATACATACATACATACATACATGCATACATACATACCTACATACCTACATACATACATACATACATACATACATTCATTCATTCATACATACATACATACATACATACATACATACATACATACATACATACATACGTACGTACATACATACATACATAAATACATACATACATACATACATACATACATACATACATACATACATACATACATACATACTTACATACATACATACATACATACATACATACATACACACATACATACATACACACATAAGTACATACATACATACACACATACGTACATACATACACACCTACATGCATACATACACACATACATACATACATACATACATACATACCTATATACATACATACATACATACATACATACATACATACATACATACATACATACATACATACATACATACATACTTTCATACGTACATACATACATACATACATACATACATACATACTTACATACGTACATACATACATGCATACATACATACATACATACATAAATACATACATACATACATACATACATACATACATACATACATACATACATACATACATACATACATACATACATACATACATACGTATGTTGGGTTTTGTCACATGTTTATCAAAGCTAGTTCAACCATTTAAACTATGAAAATGCAGCGGATATTAGAGCTTAAACATGTTGTTAATAATCTGAAAATTTTCACCATTTTTAACAAAACAAAACCCAAGAACAAAGGATCATTTATATATATGTAATGACATGCTATCAAAAACCAAAAATACAACCATAGAGTGTTCTTGAATACCTTTCAAGAACAAGATGTGTTGGTAAGGGTGAGATGAAGATGATGATGCTCTTGAATGTGCAGCCCTCAAGGGAGAGAACCTCAAGCTTGTATACCCACAAGCTCCTCCAAACACCTACTTGCTAGGTAGTATAACAACAAATCTCTTCTATCTCTTGTAAAACCCGAAAATCAGCAAATGAGCTTCAATGTTCAGCCAAGAATAGCCTCGAAATCAGCCAAGAATTCGAGATTTTTGGAGAGAAGGAAGAGAGAAAAACTTCTTTGCATGTGGGAGAGAGAAAAGTGTAAGTTAGGGGAAGAGTGCAAGTTCAAACAAAGTCTTGTATTTAATCAAGACTTAGAGGAATCCAAGGCCCTTAGGGGCGGCCGAAAATACCCAAAATAATTGGGTTCCCTCCCATTTTGTTTAATAAGTATTAACACTCTTAGCCCTTTGTTTTTATAAAATTAAAACATCTTTTAATTTTATAACAATAACACACTTTTATTTGTTATTATTTAACCAACTTAAATAATGAAACAAATAATTTCTCATGAACAAATTATCCATATAATGTTGTTCTTTTACAAAAGCGAAGTTTTAGAAAACCGATTCTCTAAATTGGTGTCAATATTCATTTGTTTGATCTCATCAACAAATGAATATTTATTGGTGTTTGTATAGCTTGTTATTGGGTATGACCCGACTTTGATCATAACGTACTAAGCACATAAATCTTGTATGTGTCTTGGGCATATAAGATCCAACAATCTCCCACTTGTATAAGATTCATAGATGATTGATGCAAGCAGTAAATACCGCCTAACAACGGTTTACTACCATTAATACGTATGACTAAGTGCCATTTAATAACATCATCTCCTTCAAGTACCATACTTGAAATGTTTTAGGTGAATGAATCATCTATCCTTTTGTCACAGATGAAAAGTTAAATCCCAAAGACACAGAGTGATCATTATCTATTGATTTAACTTTATCAGGCCTTAGACATCTTACTCTCAATGAATAAGAGGGATAAATCCCATCTTGACCACATACGTCTCTCAAAATTGTCTTATATCATACCTGAACTCAGACTTATGTATTGCCATGTTTCAGAACAGTGAAGAACTAAGTCAAAGTATAATATTTGGTAAATATCAAGACCCAATATGTATCTCAGGTCAGAGGATACCAAATGATGTTCGCCTTTACTCAAAATTACTTATGATCAATCAAGAAGATTCCATGTAGTAATGTTTGAGATGCAGGTCAGTCCAATATTTGTATCCCACAAATATCTATGAACTTTGGCAGCAACCTTTTGCTCTATATTCATCCATATGAATATCTACCAATCCAAGTTCATAATAGTTTTACCTTCATACTTGTTCCCACAAGTATGAACAACTACGGACTGAGTAAATAATTTACTCATGGAGTTTAAAGATGCAAAATAGGAATATTAGTCGAATCATTATAACCAAATAATTCATTCAAGTAATAAAGGGTTACAATATCTCAATACAGAAATTAGAGATCATATCCAGTCACTAGAAGATTGAAGTCCCATAGCACAAGTATGACTTTCATGCTTTGACTTTTCAAGAAGCTTCGTGAGTGGATCTGCAATGTTTTGATCCGTGTGAACTTTGCGAATACATATTTTTCCTTTTCAACTTCATCCCTTATGTAGTTGAATCTTTGTTCAATGTGCCTAGTCTTTTGATGTGCACGGGATTCCTTGATTTGAGCAATCGCACCCTCATTATCACAAAAGATTTCTAGGGGGTCCTGAATGGAAGGGACCACCCCAAGATTAGCAATGAACTTCTTTAACCATGCAGCTTCCTGAGCTGCTAACGAAGCGGCGATGTATTCTGACTCCGTAGTTGATAATGCCACCACATCTTGCTTAGAGCTCTTCCAAGAGATCGCTCCTCCATTCAAGATGAAAATGTACCCTGATTATGATCGTGAATCATCCCAATCAGTTTGGAAGCTCGCATTCGTGTAACCCTTTACAACGAGTTCCTCCTTACCAGATCCATTGATTAGGAACATATCTTTAGTCCTCCTTTGGTACTTAAGTATGTTCTTAACAGCCATCCAATGACTACTTCCAGGATTTTGTTGGTATCGGCTTGTCATGCTCAAAGCGCATGACACATCCGGTCTAGTGCATATCATTGCATACATGATGGATCCTATAGCAGACGCATACGAGATTCCTCTCATTTTGTCTTGCTAACCCTTTGAGCTTGGACATTGAGTCTTGCTCAATATCGTTCCTCTTTGAATAGGTACGGTACCTTTCTTAGAGTTTTCCATCTTAAACCTTTTCAAGATCTTATCAATGTATGCACTTTGATTTAAACCTATCAACCTCCTTGATCTATCCCTATAGATCTTTATTCCTAAAATATAGGCGGCTTCACCAAGATCCTTAATGGAGAAACAGTTTCCAAGCCAGGCTTTTACACCTTCCATGGTTGGAATGTCATTTCCAAATAGTAGAATGTCATCGACATACAATAATAGGAAAGTGATGATGCTCCCACTAGCTTTCTTATATACACAAGCTTCATCAGCGTTTTTGATGAACCCAAATTTTATTATTTCTTCATCAAAGTGGTGATTCTAAAAGGATCTGGTATCTGGTTTGATCAATTAGATTAGGATTTACAGTTGAATAGTATAAGAATTAGACAAATTCAAGCAAGAACATAAATGATAATTCAATGGAACATTACGGTTATAGAGAGAAAAGGTATTTCTGCAAAAAGGAATATTTCATTCAACACACGCTTCGACGATTACAAAATTAGGTCAGCCTCCCTTTTATAAGGAAGGTGACGTCAGCTGATGTCACTTGATAGTGACATCTAACCGTTATTACAACAACTACTGAAAGATAAACTAAACTACTGAAGATGTCTACAACAGCTGACATCTTTTTACAAAAGCTAAGTGTAGTACTACTATAACTACTAAAACTACAACTACTGAACTACAACGTCTAAAGAACAGGCTCTTCAGATGTTTTACATTTAGTAAACTACTGAAAGAAAACAACTGAAACTAAAATAGAAACTACTAAAAAGAAACCATCACAACAACTGAAGAGTACTACCTCAGCTATTGTGACAACCTCTGAATTCTTCAGTTCTTGACTTCAGCTGATGTAGTCTTCAGCACTTGAACTTCAGCTGATATCTTCAGTACTTGAACTTCAGCTGATATCTTCAGTACTTGAACTTCAGTTGATGTCTTCAGCACTTGAACTTCAGCTGATGAAGTCTTCAGTTGTTGTCATCAGTTGATGAAGCCTTCAGCAGTTGTTGTGATGTCTGTGGGACTTAAAGGGTTTTTTGATCAGGCCCATTGGTTCTTTTGGTCCAACAAACTCCCCCTGAACCAATGCAGCCAAAACCTTTAACTTTATTGATGTCCCACTTATTAGGCAGAAAAGTTTTGTCTTTTTCTTCTGGATCAGCTCAGAAATGACCAATATCAGCACAGGCCAGGGAAGAGGTTTCAAAGATCTGATTGGCAAAGGATGGATGGGAACTCTGCCTTGGGGAACTGGACACAGAGCTGTTACCCCATCCATGGAACCTAATTCCCAACTATGATTCTGTAAGACTCTCTCATATAGGCCTCAATTAAGACTATTTGATCCTCCATGGTAAGATCTTCAGCTTCTCCCTCAAAAAAGGACTCAGGCCCATAGTACTCAGACAGGTATTTGACCTGTTTCCCATTTCTTAACTCCACTGTTATGATTTCTCTGTAAGCAAATTCATCAGGGTGATTATCCTCTAGCAACAAATGGAGTTCATTCTGTTTGACTTCCTCAAGCCTCTTATATATTAACCCCTTTTTCACCATTTTGTTCTCCAACAACTTTTGTGGGGGAAGTTTGGCTTTATAGGCTTTCTTGAAGTCTTCTTGGATCTCCCAGGGTGATACTACAATGGCCAGCAAGATCACTACATCTACAATCTTTTTCACTTGGCCATTATATCTGTGTGGAATATTTTTCTTGTGAATCCTATGACTCACCCTGGGATCAGGCCAAATCCTTATTCTCTCCTTATGATATTGAAAAGTTTCTTTGAGAGCATATAACCTCTGAGCATGTTTTCTCATAGATATAATTGATGAGGTTTGAGTATAAACTTTGTCAACCATTCTCAACAGCTCCTCATCATGTAATTTATACTGTTGCTCTTCTTCAAATTTTACCTTCACAGTTTCCATCTGGATTGCAGGAGTGAGTGTTGGTTGACTCTTGGCCTTAGGCAATGTAATCATAGCTGAAATAGGCAGCCTGTCCTCATCCTCATCATCTTCTTCTTCTTCTTCTTCTTCAAGCCTCAACACCCTTCTCTTCCTCTTCTTGGGTGCATCATCGGCTATTGGTTTCTTGGGTAAAGGAGTTAGTTTTGTGGGTTGTAATGTGGGTTGTTTTGGTGTGGGAGATTGGACAGGCTGTTCTAGCATTTTTGCAAGAGAAGCTTTGGTATGCTTGGCTATATCAGTCCTACTCCCAGCACCAACTTCATTCAGGGCTTTTATGATCATCCATTTAGTGAATACCTCAGAAGAACCGATCTTGTTGGTTATTTCCAAGATACTGTCCCTGGACCATGATTTGACCTCAAGGACTGATCTCCCCAGATACTTCGAAATGAATCTCGCCATAGCTTCAAGTCTCTCCTTCTCTTCTTCACTATAGCAAGACCATCGGTGTTCAATCTCCTGAATCTCCAACCTCCTAATCTCAAAATCAAGCTTAGCTGTATCAAAGCCTTGCCTAAACAGCTGATCAATGATTTTATCCATTGACCTGTTGTGTTGGTCATCAGCTTCCTTGATCATGTCATCCAGCTTCTTTTCATCAGGTGTCTTTTCACTTTCACCACCCTTCTTCTTGTTATATATAACATGAAAGTCTTTTTTCTTTTCAGACTCCTTCTCCATCTCCTTCTCCGCCTCCTTCTCCACCACTTTCTCTTTTTCTTTCTCTTTCACCTCTTCAACTCTTTTCCTCTTGATTACTTTCACTGACTTAGACTCCCCCTTTTTGGTTGCATTAGTTGCAAGGGTTTGAATGTCAGAAAGTTTGTTTGACACAGCATCATCAACCAGGGTTTTGATATTTGAGGAAAGCCTCTCATCAAGGGTGTGATTCACTATATCAGTGATGATGGGAGTGATGAGAGGCAGGAATGTTTTAAAGTTAGCAACCATTTGCTCAGAAGGGTTCTGTCCCTGAGAAATGGTGCCAGAAGCAGAGGCTGGTGGCTAAGTATTTGGGAGTGGCTCTGTGTGTGGGAGACCTTCAGAAGAAGGTGCCATCATTGGGTGAATGTTGGCAGATGGACTTGATTCTTGAGAGAATTTGGAAAGTAGTTCTTTTAATCTACTTACCTCATCCTCAAGAATAGTGTTTTGGGCTAAAACATCGTAAAAGAAGCCTAGGTCATCATCAGTGTTAGCTGAATCACCTGACCTCCTGATTATATCAGGATGAACATGTGCTGAATGTGGATCAGCATGCACATGTGCCCCTTTGTCTTGGAACTGGGGACTTCCTGCCTCAGGATTAAATCCTTCATCAGCAGTTGCCTCTAGCAAGGACTTATACATGTTACCAACTTCACTTTGTTCATGTGCTGAGGCAGGAGAAGTCGTAGCATTACCAGATGTTCTGATCTCCTCTTCCACACAGGGAGATAGAACATTGTAATCCCTGTGCTGTGGGCTCTCAGCAACACTTGCATCCTCCCTCTCAGTGGTTGGGTTTGCCCAGTTATAATAGGTTCCTGGGGAGAGGGTGGAGTGTTAAGCTGAGTCAGCACTTTTGCAATTATAATGGTTGGACTTTGTGGGGCGGTTGCAATGGGAGATAGGGGTGAATCAGTTTGCACCTGGGGAGAGTGGTGCTCTTTAATGGTAACCTTCTCAAGTGAGAGAGGTTCCAGAAATATGGCTGCCCCGGAAGTGGTTGCTTCAGGATCCTGTTGAGAGGATTCCTGAGTGGTTGTGGCTGGTAGAGTCTTTGTAACTACTGGGGGATTAGTACCAGTAGCTACTTCCTGCCTTGGTGGTGCAGTGGCATCCTTAGGGGACTCATCTCCCTGAGTAGCCTTTTTGGGCTTTTTAGTGTGTGTCTTGGTGGGGACTTTGGGTTTGGAGGTGGGGGCTATGGGTTCCTGCTGCTTGGATTTTAGCAGCCTGGCAGCCTGTTTGAGGTGTGTGTCTGAGTTGTGCCTGGAGTATACTTCAGGCAATACAGCCAGAGCAGGGACTCCTAGGCCAACAAGGCCCTCAGTTTTTAATTGTTTTTCAATAATGGCCATGAGGAACCTTGGATATAATATCCATCTGGTATCCATAGGTTTCATAGCCATATCTTTTAATTCTAAAAGATTATTTTAGAAAAATTAAGATTTTGTTGCTCAAGGATAGAGTACAATACCTGCTGCCACCTTGATGACATTTGATCCCATGAAGATGATTTGGGGGCAAGGCACACATTGACCATGTGAAAGAAAAGTCGTTCAGGATCATGAAAGTGCTTCTTCAGGATTGTGGAAGCACGGAGGTCACCTTGGTATCCATGGTGGGCAAAAGATAAGTCGATTGTGCCCTTAGGATACTCAGTGACGAAGGTGGCATCATTCAGATTTAGGGTTTGTCGAATGATGTCAGAAGTGATGACCACCTTCTGTTAGTTGACAAACGACTGGATAATGACCTCAGTGTCATTTTCACCAGTTGTAATGGTGACGTTTGTCCAGAACTGTATGAGGGATTCGGCGTGGATGATTTGATTTAGAAGAAAGGCTGTTTTGTAAGGAGATGCAACCATCAGATCGATGGCGGCATCGAACTTGGTCTCAAAGGATGATTTTGTAAGGTAGGCTACATAGTTATGGCGTGGTTTGAGCTGCATGGTCGCCATTAATGTGAGAGAGAAGTTTCAGAGTTTTTGAATATGTAGGTTGTGAGAATGAAAAACTCTAAAGTTAGGGTTAGGTATTTATAGGGTATGGTTATGAAACAGCTGATAGAAAACGTCTGAAGGTTTTGGTGTTATTCATCAGGTGTTTGAAATGACTGATGACATGGTTTTAACCTTCAGAGGTTGTAAACGACTGAAGACTTGGTGTTAGTCATCAGTAGTTGGTTTTCATCTTCAAAGGTTGTAAACAACTGAAACCTTGGTGTTAGTCATCAGTAGTTATAAAATACTAAAGACATGGTTTTGGCTTCAGTTGTTTTGATATGAAACAGCAGTAGTTTGAATCAGCTTAAGAGTAAATTTACTCGTCAGCTGTTGTCATCAATTCAGATGTTTCATTCTGACCTCAACATTTACTCATCAGACTTTGGCTAATTTTCAGACGTTTCATTAGACATCAGCTCTTTGGAATATTTATTCTTCAGCTCTTGTGAACAAATGTTGAAAAGATCTGTTGAAATAAATTATTCTTCAGACCTTGTGAACAAATATTGTCTTCAGTACTTGTGGAAAATTACACATCAGTACTTTTGGAAAAAATTTGTTCTTCAGTACTTATTTGTTAGAAAAAGGCATCAGGAGTTATAACCTCATCAGTAGTTATAACTTCATCAGTTCTTGTCAACAAATAATGTCTTTAGTACTTTGAGGTATTTTAGTCTTCAGTAGTTATGAAAAATGATGAAGACTAAATAACTCAACAGCACTTATTTTTGACTTTTGGATACTAATGCTCATCAGTACTTGTGATCTGAGAGCATCAGTATTAGTCAATTCATTCCAGCTGCAGCATACCAAGCCTGAGCACCAGATTTTGAAAAGTAGCACTGTCCAAAGGCTTAGTAAATATATCTGCCAGCTCATCAGCACTAGGGACAAACTTAGGATCAATCAGACCTTTTTCATAACAATCCCTAATAAAATGATGTCTGATCTCAATATGTTTGGTCCTAGAATGCTGGACTGGATTCTTAACTATACAAAGAGCTAAAGCACTGTCCTTTAGTAATGGAGTCTTAGTCTCTGTAATGCCATAATCCAATAGTTGATTCTGAAGCCAGAGTACCTGAGATGTACAACTTGCAGCAGCAATGTACTCTGCTTCAGCAGTTGATGTAGCAATTGAAGTTTGTTTCTTACTCTGCCAAGAAACCAAACAATTGCCTAGAAATTGGCATCCACCAGAAGTTGATTTTCTGGTGACTTTGCAACCTGCATAGTCACTATCAGAAAAAGCAACTAATTTGCAAGAGTGCCCAGTGGAATACCAAAGTCCTAGAGATTGAGTTCCTTGCAAGTATCTAAAGATCCTTTTGACTGCAATCAAATGGGATTCTTTAGGTGCAGCTTGAAATCTAGCACAGACACAAGTTGCAAACATGATGTCTGGTCAAGAGGCTGTAAGATACATCAAGGAACCAATCATACATCTGTAAAGGGTTTCATCAACCGCTTTACCTTTCTGATCAACATCCAGTTGTGTGGTGCTGCTCATGGGAGTACAACAGGGCTTATAGTTTTGTAAATCAAACTTTTTCAAAAGATCTTTGGTATATTTGGACTGATGAATGAAAATTCCATCAGTTCCTTGTTTGATTTGCAAACCTAGAAAGAACTGTAATTCTCCCATGGCACTCATTTCAAACTTTTGTTGCATTAACTTTGTAAATTCATCACACAACTGTGGATCAGAGGATGCAAAAATAATATCATCAACATAAATTTGAACAAGTAGCTTATGCTGTCCCACTTTCTTTATGAATAAAGTTTTATCTATGGAGCCTCTAGTAAAATTATTTTGAAGAAGAAAATTTGATAATGTTTCATACCAGGCTCTAGGAGCTTGTTTCAACCCATATAGAGCCTTATCAAGCTTAAACACCCAATCTGGATGTTTATTATTTTCAAAACCTGGTGGTTGACACACATAAACCTCTTCTTTTATTTTACCACATAAGAATGCACTTTTGACATCCATTTGAAAAACTTTAAGATTGTGGAAAGCAGCATAAGCTAAGAATAATCTGATTGCTTCCAATCTAGCTACAGGGGCAAAGGTTTCATCATAATCAATACCTTCTTCTTGTGCAAACCCCTGTACAACCAGTCTGGCCTTGTTCTTGACGATTTGACCCTTTTCATCTGTTTTATTCCTAAACACCCATTTAGTGCCTATTGCACACTTACCTTGGGGTAGAGGAACCAGCTCCCACACTTGCTGCTTTTTGAACTGAAGAAGCTCAAGTTGCATGGCTTCAACCCATCCATTGTCTCTTAATGCAACATGATAATTCTTTGGCTCTTGCTGACTGATGAAGAGAGCATAGAAGCATAAATTTGACAATTGACTTCTGGTTGAGACTCCAGCATTGATATCACCAATGATCTGAGACATTGGATGATCCTTCAGCTCTTGATAAACAATGAGGTCTGTGCAAGTGTTTGTAGGAGATTCAGCAGCAGCAGATGTTGATGGAGATTCTTGAAACCATATAGGAGATGGCAACTTAAATGAAGTAGATGATTCAAAAATATCATCAACATTTGTTATGGATGTAGCTGCTGAAGCTACAGGAGCATCAGGTTTAGATGAATCAGGAAGTTGATCACTAAACCTGAAAAGGTGAGTACTGTCAGTATCATCATTAGTACCACCAGGTGGAGAACTGTGTGCAGTTGGTGATGGAGTATCAGGAATTGCAACAGCTGGAGACTGATAAGAAGCATATTGCAGTATGTCCAAATCAAATATCTCCATAGGGTTTTGTGGAATTTTATCCTTTGGAGATTCATTAAACTTCACATGCAAAGTTTCTTCAACCATCTTTGTTCTGCAGTTGAAATCTCTGTATGCCTTGCAAGTAGATGAATATCCAACAAAGTACCCTGCATCCACCTTTGATTCAAACTTCTGAAGTGGACTCTTTGTGTTGAGAATATGACAGGGACACCCAAATGCTCTAAAAAATGAAATCAAAGGGGCCAAATGATGCAGCACTTCATAAGGAGTCTTCATCAACCTCTGATTCACTAATACTCTATTCTGCACATAGCAAGCTGTGTTGATAGCTTCAGCCCAAAATGTCAATGGCAAACCAGAATCAGCCAACATTGACCTGGCAGCTTCAACAAGTGTCCTGTTCTTTCTCTCCACCACTCCATTTTGTTCAGGAGTTCTTGGAATGCTGAACTGCCGCTTGATCCCTTTGATAGGTAGAAGTCATCAAGTGTGTGATTTCTAAATTCTGTGCCATTATCACTCCTCACACACTTGACTGGAAGGGAATACTATTTCTCAACATACAACACAAAGTTCATAATAGCTTGTGCAGCCTCATCTTTGGAGTGCAAGAAGAAAGTCCATACATATCTGGAGTAATCATCCACAATTACCAGACAGTATTTCTTCTTTGCCATGCTCATCACTCTTACAGGACCAAAAAGATCCATATGCAATAATTGTAAGCAAGCAGTGGACTTTGGCTCTTCTATTGGAAGGAATGATACTTTGTGTTGCTTCCCTTTTAAGCAAGCAGAGCAGTTGTCATCACATTTGAACTCCTTCATTGGCAATCCTCTTACCAAACCATGGTGAATCAGCTGGTTCATGTTTTTGAGATTCACATGACCAAGCCTTCTATGCCATAGAGTAGATTCCTGAGGAGAAGCCTTGGAGAACAGACAAGGATGGCCTTTTAGATCGATTTTCTTTGACAAATCCAAGGCATATACTCTTCCTGTCCTGTTGGCCTTCAGGAGAGTATGATCATCCAATACCTTGTCAATCAAACTCAGAACTTTGAAAGACAGAATCCTGCAATTTTGACTGGTGAAAAAGGCAACATGAACTTTATCACACATTTGACTGACACTCAAGAGATTATACTTGAGATTCTCCACATGGTTGACATCATCAAACCTTATTTCACCATTGGAAACAAAGCCTTTGCCGATGATGTAACCCTTAGATTCATTGCTAAAAGAAACAAACCCCTTCTTTCCTTGAGAGTAGTCATTAAGAAGAGAGTTGCTTCCTGTCATATGGATGGATCCTCCACTGTCCACATACCAGATGCTTCTTTGGCATGCTGAAGAACCCTGCATTCATCACAAGAAACTAGTTAGCTTTTGAGACCCAAACCATTTTGGTTTTGGGTCTGTTCTCATCAACAGATTTCACACTAACTGGTTTGTCATGAGTTGCAACCTATGGTGATGGAGATGGTGCAGAAAAGGATTCCTTTGTTTTAGGCTTAGGTTTCCTTTTCTGTGGTTTAATCACATGAATATCTATTTGGTTGACTCTCCCTAATAGATGTTGAACCATCATAACAAGTTGTGTTTGATTAGTTGCTAAAGCCTTCAGCTCATCAGACACATCAGTGCTTGATTTTGATGGATTCCTGTGTTGCACCATCTTCCTGTGAACACCTCCAGCTGTTTCCTGATTAACCCCTTCCTTCTTTTTAGATTTATTTAAGGATTTTGGGGTTTCAGGTTGAGATGTTGCTGGTACAAACTTGGTTTCAAACTCAACTTTCATTTTGTTAATTTTCTCTTTTATGTTCTTATCTTTGTTGAGTTTTGAACCCTTTTTGTATGAGCAATCATCAGTGAGATGATTGAATAAGCCACATATTTCACATGGCTTTTTCTTCATCTTTTTTTGATCAACTACTGAAGAAGATGAAACTACTGAAGATTTGTTCTTCAGTACTTTCTTCCTTTCAGTACTTGTAGACTTCCTAATAGATTCATCAGCAGTTTTCAAACCCTTTCTACTTTCAGTAGTTTGGGTTTGTTCTTCAAGTGTTGTAACTTGCCCATCAGTAGTTTGAGTACTTTGTGAGACAACACCTGAAGTGATCAACTCTTTTCTGATCATGTGACTGTCAGCATTTGAACCATCAACTGTTTCATTATCAGCTGATTGGTTTTCAGATGGATGAATGCCGACTTCATCTTCTAATTTTGGTGCATTATCAGAGGATGAATCACATGATGAGGTGGATTGGTTATTACTTTCACCTTCAGATTCTACTTCTATCCTAGGAGTAAAATCTGTAAGAGGAGCAGTGTGATTATAACCAATTCCAAACTTCACATTGGAAGCTGTTTGTTTTCTTAGAAGCGTTTCAAAACCCTTACATGATGTTACTCAGAGTTCACACTCTACCTGGGTAGATGCAAGACTTTCTTTGAGGTCCTTATACTTCTCTAACAGTACCTCTTCCTTAGCCTTATCATCAGTGATTTGACATTTTAATTTGTAAATCTCATCATTCTTTACATTTAGCACAGACTCAAACTCAGCTTTTCTTTTGGAAATTATGTTCTCTAGCTCAAGATTTTTGTTGATTAAAGCTACATTTGCTTCTCTAATAGATGCAAATGTGGCTATACAAGATTCAGAACATAACTTGGCCTTGGCCTCTGAAGATACCTGTGATGTTGAAGCATTTGAGGTTGAATCATCCGTAGACTCCAGGCCATAAGAGCAAGATTTCCAAAAGGATTGTCACCACCATGTTGACCAGCATCAGGGAACAGTTGTTCATGATGACCAGACACATCATCTGGTAGACTGCTCCAGTCAACAACACCAGGGGTGAAAAAGTTGTGATGTGGTTGAGATTGAGATTGTTGATGAGATTGAGATGATTGAGGCTCAGGAAGGGCATGTGGTTCTTGAGCAATGGGTGCTTGAACCTGACTTGTCTGAGGAATGTAAAAGCAGGGGTAAGGGTATGGCATAGGACTTTGAGGAATAAAATATGCAGGTGATGATTGAGCTTGTGATGGATGACCAGAACTGGTGGAATGTTGCCCTTTATTTTGTGAGCTATTGCCCGAGAAGGTCACAAAGGGTGCAGATGAGTTAGATCCAGATGATCTACACTCTCTTGCAAAGTGTCCAAGCCTATGGCACTTGTGACACCTCAACTTGCTCTTCTCAAAACCAACTTTGGTTTTGCCAGAGAGACCTGGGAATTTCCTATCAGTTCTTTTGTAGAACTTTTGAGATCTGATATTGATCATTGCCATTTGGCTCAAAATATCCATCTCTTCCAGATCATCATCTGGAAATCCTTTCAAGTCCTCCATCAAAAAGCACAGATTATCACTGCTACCACCTGAATTACAATCCTCACCAACAAAAGCATGTTCTCCATAGTTTGTAGAGAAATCAATATGCTCATCATATGAACCTTCTGATGCAGCATACTCTGACTCCTGACCAACCAAGGCAGTGTTGCCTTGTACAAATTCATCAGTGAGCTTTCCAAATGAAGACAACTTCCTTTTCTGTTCTATCTCTCTTTCGAATGTCAGCAGTTTCGCATGAAGTTGGGTGAGAGATAGAGTGGCCAGATTTGCACTGGAGCGTAGGACAATAGTGTATGTGTCCCATCGCTCAAACTGTTGAGTCAGAGACTCACCCTTCCTATGAGAGAATGTCTCATATTGTTGGGCAAGGATTTCCCTAGTATTTTCCAAGACCTCATCAGTTCCTCCAAATTGTTCTTTCAAAGCAACCCAGAGGTCATGAGCAGTTTCATGATGCATAAGCCCTGAATAGATTTCATTAGGCAGTGCCATGGCCAGAATTCCATGGGCTTTAGCATCAATTTCCAACAGCTTTAGATCTTCATCCGAATACTGATCAGGTTTCTTCGGAACCTTCTCATTTGTTTCCGGAAGACTCACCACAGGCTTGTATGGTCCATGCACCATAGATTTCCAACATCCTGCGCTGTTGATAGATAGGTGATGGAGCATACGTCGTTGCCATATGTTATACTCACTCCTAACGAGCATCGGAGGCTTTGTTGAGGAGCCAGTATTGTGAGGATCATTGGTTGGTGTCTCCATTTCACAAATTCAAGAAAATTCAAAGTAATTTCAACAAATCTATCTCAAAACCATGTAGAACCTCAGATTAATTAACCAGAAGCAACAGAAACTCAAACTCTATAACCGATTCTTGTAAATTTGCTAATTCGATCAAACGTAGATATCAAAAGAGCAGTTTCAATGATCAATTGTTAAATCGATCAATGATTAACCAGCTCTGATATCATTTGAAAGGATCTGGTATCTGGTTTGATCAATTAGATTAGGATTTGCAGCGGAATAGTATAAGAATTAGACAAATTCAAGCAAGTACACAAATGATAATTCAATGGAACAGTATGGTTATAGAGAGAAAAGGTATTTCTGCAAAAAGGAATATTTCATTCAACACACGCTTCGGCGATTACAAAATTAGGTCAGCCTCCCTTTTATAAGGAAGGTGACGTCAGCTGATGTCACTTGATAGTGACATCTAACCGTTATTACAACAACTATTGAAAGATAAACTAAACTACTGAAGATGTCTACAACAGCTGACATCTTCTTACAAAAGCTAAGTGTAGTACTACTATAACTACTGAAACTACAACTACTGAACTACAACGTCTGAAGAACAGGCTCTTCAGATGTTTTACATTGAGTAAACTACTAAAAGGAAACAACTGAAACTAAAATAGAAACTACTGAAAAGAAGCCATCACAACAACTGAAGAGTACTACTTCAGCTGTTGTGACAACCTCTGAAGTCTTCAGTTCTTGACTTCAGCTGATGTAGTCTTCAGCACTTGAACTTCAACTGATATCTTCAGTACTTGAACTTCAGCTAATATCTTTAGTACATGAACTTCAGCTGATGTCTTCAGCACTTGAACTTCAGCTCATAAAGTCTTCAGTTGTTGTCATCAGCTAATGAAGCCTTCAGTAGTTGTTGTGATGTCTGTGGGACTTAAAGGTTTTTCTGATCAGGCTCATTGGTTCTTTTGGTACAACAGATTCCAACTTCTTGATGCTTGCTTCAATCCATAGATTGATTTCTTTAACTTGAATACTTTGTTAGGATGTTTTTGGTCGACAAAACCTTCAGGCTGAACCATATAGACATCTTCCTCAAGATATCCATTTAGAAAAGCGGTTTTGACATCCATTTGCCAAATCTCATAATCATAATGAGCAGCTATGGCAAACAATATCCTAATAGACTTTAGCATTGCTACTGGTGAGAAGGTCTCATCATAATCAACCCCTTGAGTTTGAGTGAAACCTTTTGCTACAAGTCTAGCTTTATAAGTATCCAAGTTTCCATGCATATCGGTTTTCTTCTTGAAAACCCATTTACTTCCAACTATCTTGGAGTTAAGAGGTGGTTCAACCAAGTCCCACACTTGGTTGTCATACATGGATTGCATCTCAACGTTCATGGCTTCAAGCCATTTGTCACAATCCAAATTGGACATTGCATCATGATAAGTGGTTGGTTCATCGGAGTCTACCACATAGCATCCATCTATGAAAAATCCGTATCTTTCAGGTGGATTACTAATACTACCAGATCTGTGAACGTTTTGTGAGTATTGATCAACCACTTGATCATTCTCAACATCCTCATGTTGAGTGCTAGTGTCAACCAAACGTGTATTGATTTGTGGTTCTTGATCCTCCTCAAGATCCATATTCTACTACTAGTTCCTTCCCTAAGGAACATAGCTTCTAAGAACTCAGCCTTCTTGGTAACAACTCCTTTTGTTCCAATGGATCATAGAAAAAATATCACATAGAATCTTTAGGATATCCAATGAAGATACACTTAGTGGAATGGCTTTCTAGCTTGTTTGAGGTGGGAGTCTTAACATAAGCCTCACAACCCCATACCTTTAAATATGATAGTGATGGAACCCTTCCATGCCATATTTCAAAAGGTGTCGTTTTCACATTCTTGGTTGGGGCCATATTCAAAATACGAGCCGCCGAGAGCAAAGCGAAACCCCAAAATGATAGAGGCAATGAGCTTTTATCCATCATAGATCGAACCATATCTAATAGAGTTCGATTTCTCCTCTCGGACACACCATTATGTTGTGGTGTTCCAGGTGGAGATAGTTGTGAGACAATACCACAACTTCTAAGATGATCTCTAAAAGCATCACTTAGGTATTCACCTCCTCTATCGGTGCGGAGAATTTTTATTTTCTTGTTGAGTTGATTTTCTACTTCATTTTGGAAGATTTTGAACATTTCAAAAGCTTCATCTTTGTGTCTTAGTAAGTACACATAACCATATCGACTATAGTCATCAGTAAAGGTAATGAAGTATCTTTCATGGTACCTAGTCATTGGCTTAAAAGGACCACATACATCCAAATGTATGATGCCTAATAAATCTTTTGCCCTTTTGGATTTGCCTTTAAAAGGTGCCTTAGTCATTTTACCTTGTAAACAAGATTCACATACATCAAATGAATCATATTCATTTGCTTTTAAAAGACCGTTCTTTTGAAGTGTTTGTATGCGTTTCTTGTTTATATGACCAAGATGGCAATGCCAAAGATAGGTATCACTCAAATCCAATTCGAGTTTCTTAGTGGTAGTTTGGTACAATGAGCTATCATATAATGTGTTTTCACGAACCAATTCATAAATACCATTAATAGGAATAGCTTTAAAATAAAATATGCCACTTAAAGAAACATGAATTTCATTTTCAATAAATGTTAAAACATAACCATATTGTCTTAATTGGGAAACAGAAATAATGTTCCTAGTTAAACTAGGAGCATACAAAATATTGTTCAAAATTGCTTCCTAACCATTTGGAAGCTTCAAGATGTAGTCCCCTCGGCTTTCAACTTGAACTTTCGCCCCATTCCCCATGAAGAGGCTAACATCCCCTTTCTTGAAGTCCTTACTTCTTTTGAACCCCTGCAATAAATTGCAAATGTGAGTTCCACATCCGGTATCCAATACCCATGTGTTAGAGGATATTAAATTTTGTGACAACCGGTCCCAAGGTCACTATTCTAAACCCTAATTTAATTGCATCATTTCCCTATCTTATGAGTACTAATAATAGAAACAATTATCTATGTCAATAATATTGGAATCACCATTGCTATTTGATTCATTTTTATGATTCTATGTGATTTTTTTGAATTCTTGTTATTTTAAGTCTTGTCTTGTAGAAACTTAGTGCCTGGGAATGTTGATTACCCTATCTAGAATTTAAAATCCTAATTGAAACAATTAGCATGTGTGCTCCTACAACCAATTAATTTTCGGATTATGCATGCATTATCATGCAAGACATCAACTAACTAAAACCTTTACCACCTAAAATACTACACTACACAATAAACTAACACTACATAATATTAATTATAATAAAAATTTAAAACAAATGCACTACAAGACAACCATTTCGGCCGCCCCCTTGTCCCCAATGAGCACTCTTGCTCACCACTTCACTCTACCTCTCCTTTTGACCACTCCATCCTCATGCAAAGTTCACATCATTCACCATTCAACCTCATCTCTCTCTCTCAAAAATCCTCTGTAGAAAAACACACTCAAACAAAGCAATCTCTCTCCATTTTTCAGCTCACAACCGAGAACAACATCATCACCATCATCGGCCAAGCTCCAACCGCAAGAAAGTGTCTCTTTTGTGAAGCTTGTGGTGCTTGGATCTTGCAAACTCGTGGATTCCAGCTTTTGTTTGAGATTCTACAGCCAAGTCCAAGGAATTCCTAGCCATCCACGACCATCAACACCTTCCAAACCGTGAGTTACATCAAGTGTAAGCTCCATGTTGTCGGTTTTGGACATTTCTCATGTTTTTCTTCATTTTTCACCTAAAAACCTTACCTTTCCTTGTTGTAGCAGAAACTTCTCACCATCACCTTGTTCTTTAGGATTCCCTAACGTTCTTGAAGGTAAATCACATGATATGATAGTCACTCTAAAGGGTAGAGCCCGATTTACCCTTGAAAACCCTATTTTTGGTGTTTTGCACCATCTAACTTGTGTACCTTGTAACTTTTGAAAACTAAACTTGTAACCTGCTTTTTAATGGTTCATGAAACTTCTAATAACCTTATTTGAATGTTACAAATGGGTGTACACCGTGAATGGGAGGTTATAGCACAAGAATACCTTAAAAATCCTTTATGATACAAGTAACAATACACTTTAAACACTTGTTTGAAAACCCTCTAAAACAAGGGTCATAACCTGCTCAAAAATAAGTTTTAGACACCCCAACAATTTGATTTCTAAGTTAGATGAAGTTTTGGTAATGGTTAAACTCAAGTTACAATGATTTACACATGTGTCATGGTCGGTTATGATATTTTCTATATATTTGAAGTCTATGGATGTGTAGAACAACTAGGCCACGATTTGAGACCAAAATTTCAGAAGGTTTTGATGAATATTAAGAGTGTTAATAATGTTTAATCTCTGGAATAAAGGACATGTTGTGTTTAGACTAATTTTAGTCACTTTCGGGACCCGAAAACATGGTAAAACTACTTAAAAACAAGAGAGCTTAGGCTATAAACTTTTTAAAGAGAATTCCAGGTTCATTAAGGATTAATAAAGTGTTCTGGAGTCAATGGGAAATTTTAGTGTTCAAGAGGTAATTTAAATGGATTTTTAAGTGAAAATGGGTTCAAACCGAGAGACGTTTTTAAGGAAAATCTAAGAAAAATGAGCATAAAGTTAGAAATTATAAAAACCATGTTATTTCAGTAGGTTAAATGATAAAATAACTTATAAAGTAGAAAGGTTGGTCAAACAAGCTTTTAAAATGGTCAAACTTGGTTAAAAACGTGTTTTAACGGTTTAATTGTAAAAACGAGTCGTTCCACTGCTAGAGGAAAATTTTGGTGATTTAAAAGGTTGAAAACTTATAAAAATGACTTTAAAAAGTTAGCTACTGGTTTAAGGCTCAAAAACATAAAAACTCATAGGTAACCATTTAAAATCCTTCGGTTTTACCGTAACCGGGAACGTTAAACGCGTAATTAATAAACCCAGCACATAATCTGGAAATTTGGGTATATGTTTTTAAAATAAGTTAGCTTAAGGTCATGAACCTGATTTTTCACTATAAATGTCATCTAATACAAGAAACCAAACCTAAGGGTAAAAACTGTCAATTTTGAAACTTCAGGGGCTAAACTATAAAATTTTGCCAAACTTCACAACCGACTCAAATGACCCCTTTAATCACTTGAATAACATATATACCATATATTCTTGACTTAATAACGTAAAAAAAATCCTTGATTTCATGAGAAACCTTGACCTTCCATAAAAGGAAACTTTTTATGCAAACCCTAATCGAATCAAAGCCGAATCCGACAAACTAAGACTTAGACACTCTTGTTGCACCTTAAATAGGTTTAGAGAAGTATCTAATCACTTAATATATTCGTGACAGCGTGCTAGACTTGAGATATTCCCGGCACACGAAGAGTTTCTTTTGCTTAATATCTAAGGTGAGTTCTAGTGATCCCCTTTTACTTACTATTTTTGGGATGAAACATGCTCTGTTGTTTTATGAACTATGATTATGCTTTACTTGATACTTGTATGTGGGACTTATGGATACCTGCTGATACTTATATCATGATCATTAATTCTTTTGTGAACCGCTTGTTTTATGTGGATAGATCTATTTGGGGAATCCCCCACATACAGTGGCTCCCGCTACAGGGAAGTACCCCACTGAGATCCTAAGGGATCCTATATGGCATGTAACAGGTTTTGATTAAGCAACTATGGTGAACCATCCTGGCAGGTATGGTTCACTGTTTTGAGGCTTGGTTCCTTCCTTCGGAATATCCGATTAAACATAAGTTTAGAAGAGGCCAACCGGGGACCGAGTGCAGGGTTGATTGTGATACCCCACGATGATTGATTCTAAAAATGGTGCTTTTAAAATCGAATGAGATTTTTCATAAGATTTTACACATGATTTTAAACTTTTAAATGTGGACTTCAAGAGTCCATTTTGTTGTTTTTAAATTTTAAGCACTTGAATTCACCAACTTTTTAGTTGACACTATTTTCTTTTGAGCATGTTTCAGGTAACCCATGAAGACTCTTAGCTATTATGGATGACTTAGACTCAACCACCGAGACCATGGAATTTGCTTGTGTGACCAAAATTATGATTTGAACAATGATGGATAATGTTGACACAATGACTATTTGATTTATGTTGTACTATGTAAACATTTGGGGTTGGATCTGTTTCCAACCCGGTGTCTTTTAAAATTTTAAAATGCCATGCGACGTTCTCTCCCTTTGAGCTCCTATATTGGTTTGTTTCTGTTGCCATGTATGTTGCTGCTAGTCTGTGACGTCCCACCCTACCTGGGCCCGGGGTGTGACAGATTGGTATCAGAGCCAAAGGTTGTAGAGAAGTCGGGAATACCATAGTAGACCCTAGGCTACAACCCTGATACCCTAGGACTGTCCTTGTTGGAAAGTTTTGGAATGTTCGGGTTGGGTAAATTGATGATTACACTTGATCAACGTAATCATGATTTTACCGGATGCGTAATTTCCATCACGAACCTCTAAGTTATGTTTGGGCTTTTCTGTTTAATACTGATGAACTTTGAAACTTATCTTGACTGGGGATTTGAAATGGATTTTTAAAGATGAACTGTTTTACCTGACATTATTTTAAGAAACAATTGATTCTAATATCATTGATAGGGAATACATAGAGATTCCTGATACTAATGCCAGCACTAGTACTATGAGTATAATATTATTAGTAAGACTATCATGACCTATGAGAAACCGAATTACTCATGATCTCTTTTTACAAGAAAACAAACTATGGCTGATAAAGGAAAATCACCTGCTTACCCTACTGATAGCAGTGCACCAACGGGGGACACCAAGAAGGCAAAACCGCGCACTGAGTATGAGGAATACCTTAGGAGGTGTGGACACCCAGGATGGATATCCGTCACCTCGGACGACACTGAAGCTTCCGAGGACTCTTTTTCGACGACACCTTCTAGGAGCCGGACGCGCTCCCACTCGCCGCATGTTGCCGCTCCGTCCCACTCACCTATCCCGTCTACTGGGAATAGGGGAGCACGAACCATCACTCTTCCACGCAAGAGTGCTAGGCCTGGACCTTCAGTCTCGTTTAGGATGCCACCTCCTCCTCCACCACCTGTTAGGACTCCTATATCCGCACCACCGCCGTTCGAGCCACTCCGACGCCACCCACAGGAGGAGCCCTGGATGCCTCCGAGGCACAGCATGTACGACGGCCCTAGCGTATTAGCAGGGGATAGGTACTCCTAATCCAGCCGTCGGGCAAGTGACGTAGGACCCACTGAGAAGCACTGGAGGAGCTCTTGAAGACCGTCCGTCGCCACGAGCTGACTCTTCAACACGCTACCCGGACCTCCCAGTCTGCTCAATTCCAGGCTATGAAGGCTTCACATGGAGTGCAGAGGTTAGAGCAGGAACAAAAGAAGAAGAGCTCTGGATGGATGGGATGGCTGAAGAAGAAGTGGACGTGAAGGTGACATGTGGAAAGTGGAAGAATATCTGTCTCGAACAGTTAAAGGAAACAATCTTATCGTTATCTGACACTATTATTATTATTATCATTCATGGGGGTGATAGCACCTTCCAAATTATAAGAGCTAGACTCTGATACTATTGACTTTGTCCTATTTTGAACTGATTGCTATGATACAATGTTGTTGAAACATTTATGATTATCTGCCATGTGTTGTGTATTTCATGGTGTTGGGCCATGCTATTATTGATGACCGTTTAAACTATTTAAATCAGTAATCTATGGGAAATTGGAAGGTTGTGTACAATTATACATCGTATTCTCTCCTCATATAGAGGGAGCCTTGTAGGGAATTGATGCATAGATATCACACCCCCGGGCCTAGGTAGGGTGGGACGTCACAGATTAGCAACAACATACATGGCAGCATAAACAAACCAACTCAAAGGGAGAGAACATCACATCACATTTCATGTTTTTAAAAGACACCGGGCTGGAAATAGATCCAGCCCCAAATGTTTACATGTTTCAACATAAATTAAATAGTCATTGTATCAAATTGTTCAAATCATAAATTTGGTCACACAGCTAATGCCATGGTCTCGGGGTTGAGTCTAAGTCTTCCATAACAGCTAAGAGTCTTCACGGGTTACCTGAAACATGCTCAAAAGAAAATAGTGTCAACTAAAAAGTTGGGGAATTCAAGTGCTTAAAGTTTCAAAACAATAAAAGGAACTCTTAAAGTCCACAGTAAAGATTTTTGAATCAAGTGTGAAAGTTTATGAAAATCTCATTTGATTTTAAAAGCATCATTTTTAGTATCAGTCATCATGGGGTATCACAATCAACCCTTCACTTGGTCCCCGGTTGGCCTCTTCTAAACTTGTGTTTAACCGGATATTCCCGAAGGAAAGAACCAAGCCTCAGAACAGTGAACCATTCCTGCCAGGATGGTTCACCATAGTTTCTTATTCACAACCTGTTACATGCCACAAATGACCCCTCAAGATCTCAGTGGGGTACCTTCCTGTAGCGGGAGTCACTGTGCGTGGGGGATTCCCCAAATAGATCTATCCACAAAAAACAAGCGGTTCATAAAAGAATTAATGATCATAATATAAGTATCAGTAGGTATCCAAAAGTCCCACATACAAGCATCAAATAAAGCACAATCATAGTTCATAAACAAAAGAGCATGTTCCATCCCAAAAACAGTAAGTAAAAAGGGATCACTATAACTCACCTTAGATATTAAGCAAGGAAATCCTTCGTGTGCCGGGAATATCTCAAGTCTAGCACCCTAACATGAATATATTAAGTGATTAGCTACTGCTCTAAACCTATTTAATGTGCAACAAGAGTGTCTAAGCCGTAGTTGGTCGGATTCGGCTTTGAATCGATTAGGGTTTGTATAAAAGTTTCCTTTTATGGAAAGTCAAGGTTTCTCATACAATTAAGGGTTTTTACATTACTAAGTCCAGAATATATGATAAATATGCTAATAAAGTGACTAAAGTGCTTATTGGATTCGATTATGAAGTTTAATAAAATTTTACAGTTTAGCCCCTGAAGTTTCCAATTTGACAGTTTCTACCCTTAAGTTTGGTTTCTTGTATTAGATGACCTTTATAACCAAAAATCAGTTTCAAGAACTTAATATAACTTTATTTTAAGAACATATACTCAAATTTTCAGTTTATGGGCTCGGTTTATAATTTACGCGTTTAACGTTGCCGGTTACGGTAAAACCGAAGGGTTTAAGATGGTTACCTATGAGTTTTCATGTTTTTGAGTCTAGGTCCAGTAGCTAACTTTTTAAATTTATTTTTATAAGTTTCCAACCTTTTAAATCAAAAAATTTACCTCTAGTAGTAGGAAGACTCGTTTTCACGTTTAAACCGTTAAAACGCGTTTTTAACCGGGTTTGACCATTTTAAAAGCTTGCTTGACCAACCTTTCCACTTTATAAGTCATTTTATTATTTATCCTACTGTAATAACATTATTTTTATAATTTCTCACCTTATATCCATTTTTCTTAGATTTTCCTAAAAAACGTCTCTCGGTTAGCACCCGTTTTCACTTAAAAATCCATTTAAATTATCTTTTGACCACTAAAAGTTCCCATTAACTCCATAACACTTTATTAATCCTTAATGAACCTGGAATTATCTTTTAAAAGTTTATATCCCAATATTTCTTGTTTTTAAGTAATTTTAGCATGTTTTCGGGTCCCGAAAGTGACCAAAATGGGTCTAAACACAACATGTACTTTGTTCCAGAGATTAAACAATATTAACACCCTTAATATTCATCAAAAACTACTTAAATAACAGTCCCAAATCGTGGCCTACTCATTCTACACATCCATAGCCTCCAAATACATAGAAAATACCATAACCGACCATTACACTTGTGTAAATCATTGTAACTTGAGTTTATTCATTACCAAAACTTCATCTAACTTAAAAATCAGGTTGTTGGGGTGTCTAAAACTCATATTTGAGCTGGTTATTACCCTTGTTTAAGAGGGTTTTCAAGAAAGTGTTTAAGGTGTGTTGTAACTTGTAGAAAGAGTGGTTTTTCATGGTGTTCTTGTGTTAACACCTTCCATTCATGGTGTACAACCATTTTTAACATTCAAAGCATATTATTAGGAGTTTAATGAGCCATTAGAAACCATGTTTCAAGGTTGGTTCTCAAAGGTTACAAGATGCACAGGTTGGGTGGTGAGAATCACCCAAAAAGAGGGTTTTCTTGGTGTAACTCTTGTTACACCTATAGATCGACATGTTATACTTGTAGGATACCTTCAAAAATGTGGAAAGCTCTCCAAGAACAAGTTAGTAGTGAGAATTTTCTGCTACAACAAGTTAGTAGTGAGAACAAGCTCGTAGGAGTGATTTCCAGAAACGTGAAGTGAAACGACTATCACGGTCGGAGATTATGGATAGTGGCACACCATGCCTAGCCACTATTTCATTGATATACAGTTGAGACAGTCTTGACATGTCATATTCTTCCCGAATTGGTAAGAAGTGAGCTATTTGGTCAGTCTATCCACTATTACCCAAATAGCATCATGACCCCTAGACGTTCTGGGTAACTTGGTAACATAATCCATCGTGACATTATCCCATTTCCATTCTGGGATTTCCGGCTGCTGCCTGACGGTTTTCGGTTTTCAGCTTTTACCATGGCACAAGTTAGACATTTTCCGACATACACAGCGATTGATTTCTTGATTCCAGGCCACCAGAAAAGTGCCTTCAAATCCTGGTACATTTTATCACTTCCAGGGTGAACTGAATATTTAGATTTGTGAGCTTCATCGAGAATTACCTCTCAAATTACCCCATGCTTTGGCACCCAAGTTCTCCCTTCACACTTATATGTACCATCATTTTCTGTTTCAAATCGCTTTTCCATTCCATTTGATCCTTCTCCCGCTAAATTTTCCTCCATTAACGCTTCACTTTGAGCTTCTTTTAGCCTTGCAATTAGGTCAGTGTACACACTTATCCTTAAAGCTCGTACACGAAGTGGTTTTTCTCTCTCCTTTATGCTCAAAGCGTCTGCCACCACGTTGGCCTTACCGGGATGATAACGGATTTCACACTCATAGTCATTTAACAACTCGACCCATCTTCTCTGGCGCATGTTTAGCATCTTTTGGTCAAGAATGTGTTGCAAACTTTGATGGTCGGTGTAAATGACGCACTTCATGCCATAGAGGTAGTGCCTCCGCATTTTGAGAGCAAACACCACGGCACCTAATTCCAAATCATGCGTAGTACAGTTCTTCTCGTGATCGTTTAGCAGTCTAGATGCATAGGCAATGACCTTGTTGCGTTGCATTAGCACACATCCTAACCCCTGACACGAGGCGTCGCAATAGACTACGAAGTCTTCGACTCCTTCTGGGAGGGCTAGAACGGGTGCACTGCATAACTTTTCCTTGAGCGTCTCAAAGGCTTCATCCTGCTCTGGTTCCCACTTAAAGGTTTTGCTCTTCTTAGTCAGTGCGGTCAAGGGTTGCACAATGCGTGAGAAGTCCTTTATGAATCGTCGGTAGTATCTGGCCAATCCTATTAATTGCCTAATCTCAGTGGGAGTCTCAGGAATCTTCCAACTCTTTATAGCCTCAATCTTGGAAAGGTCAACTTGAATTCCATTCTCATTCACAACATGCCCGAGGAATTGGATCTCTCGCATCCAAAATTCACATTTTGAAAATTTGGCATATAGTTGCTCATTCTTGAGTAACTCAAGAATTAGTCTAAGATGTTCTCGTGCTCCTCCTTATTACTGGAGTAGATCAGAATGTCATCGATTAACACGATCACAAACTTGTCGAGATATGGGCGGCATACACGGTTCATGAGATCCATGAATACTGCTGGTGCATTGTTCAGCCCGAAGGGCATGACTAAGTACTCATAGTGCCCATACCTAGTTCGGAAAGCCGTCTTGTGTATGTCTTCTTCTTTTATCTTCAGTTGGTGGTAACCGGATCTTAAATCTATCTTGGAAAAGTAACTTGCTCCTTGAAGTTGATCGAATAGGTCGTCTATCCTCGTAAGTGGGTAACGGTTCTTTATGGTCAACTTATTTAACTCTCGGTAGTCAATGCACATGCGTAAGGTTCCATCCTTCTTTTTCACAAATAGCACCGGGGCACCCCATGGAGAGACACTCGAAGTATGAATCCTTTGTCCAATAGTTCTTGGATTTGCGTTAACAGTTCCTTCATCTCAAGAGGGGCGAGTTGATACGGCGCTTTGGCTACCGGTGCAGCGCCAGGCAGCAAATCTATTTGGAACTCAACTTGTCGATTCGGGGGAAGTCCCGGTAGGTCTTTTGGAAACACCTCAGGGTATTCAGAAACTACTGGGATATCCGAAATCTTCTTCTCCTCTTTGGTCTTCATCACGTAGATGATGAAAGCTGAGCATCCCTTCCTTAAGCTCTTGGTAGCTTTTAAATGGGATATCATGGGGCATAAAGTATTACTCCTTTCTCCTTGCACCACTAACACTTCTTTGTCATTCAACGGTATCTTGAGTAGTTGTTTATCACAAACAATTTCGACTCTGTTCTTAGCTAGCCAGTCCATGCCAATAACCACATCAAATCCTCCTAACTTATTAGGTATCAGATCTATTTTAAATGTATTTCCATTTAGATTTATTGAGCAATCCTTGATGATTTCATTAGTTTCTAAAATATTGCCATCAGCTAATTCAACGGTAAACGTATCGGCTAAGGTACACGTAGCTAGGTCAATCAAGGATCTAAAAGCACTAGAGATAAAACTAGCAGTCGCTCAAGTATCAAACAAAATGGTAGCAGGATGATCGTTTACAAGAAACATACCATTAACCACATCAGGTTCCTTTCGGGCTCCAGCTGGGTCCATCACAAAAGCTCTTCCCTTGGGCTTGTTGGGTCGGGTGTCCTTGTTTCTTGCTAGCCTGGGGCATTTGTTCCTCATATGCCCTAGATCTCCGCACTCATAGCATTGTTTTCCAGGCTTGTAGGTACAGTCTTTAATCAGGTGACCAGGTTTCTTGCACTGATAACAAGGCATGGGATTGCACTCCCCTTGGTGATGAAGCTTGCATTTATCATAGAAGGAGCTTGTGCCTAGATACAACCTCCTTGCCTTTCCACCATGGTCACTTCATCTTGCTTCTTCTCTAGGTCTTCTGCTTGAACCGCTACTGCTGTCGACCACCTTCCTAGTATCAAACCGCTTCCTCTTCTCTTCCATAGCCTTCTTCTTATCCTCAGTTTCCCCATGTTCAGTCCACCCAGCTCTAACTAAGTCGTCGGTCAGACTACTGGTAAAGTCTTGTAGGCCTGGAGGACCGAACCATGCCCCTCACCCTTGGGTGTAACCCCCAGATGAAGCGGGCCACGCCCTTGGATTCTGGCATCACCAAGTGTGGTACCAGTCGGGACAATGCAAGGAACTGGTTGATGTATTCTGTGTAGTTCGGGCCCTTCATCACTAAATTCAGAAATCTAGCCTCTAGTTTTTCTAGCTGGTTGATCGGGCAGTACTTGTTGGTGATTAGTTCCCTGAACTCAGACCAGTTCATCCTACCAACTGCATCTCGGCCTCGAGTCTGAATGATGGTTTTCCACCATTCAAGTGCTGGTCCCTTGAGAGATTGAGAAGCAAACCTCACCATGTGTTCCAACTTGCATTCACTGATGTCTAACACAGCTTCGATTTCGTCCAACCACCTATATGTTTCAATTGCACCCTCGGTGCCATGGAAGTCCTTTGGCTTGCAAGCCATGAATGTTTTGTAGGAGCACCCCTTCCTGATAGCTTCAGATTCCTCGTTGTTTTCAGTCCCAGTACCACCTCTGGCGACGTTCTGGTCAGCATTGATTTGAGCAATGATGGTTGGTATAGCGTGTGCAATTTGCTGTGCCACGAGATTTGCCATCCTCTCGTCATTTCCTGAGTTAGCATTCTCCCCGATAGGAGTCCCTGGAGGAGTAGGAGGTTGGTTTTTGGTTCGCCTTGTTCCTTCATGACGACCTCAGTATGCTCCTTGCCTTTCGATGTGTGTTCCTCTTCTGGTAGGCATTCTGATAGTACTACAGATAAAGTCATTTAGCATCTCATAATTTGTTTCAAACAGTCTATGCATCAATTCCCTACAAGGCTCCCTCTATACAAGGAGAGAATACGGTGTATAATTATACACAACCTTCCAATTTCCCACAGATTACCAATTTAAACAGTTTAAACAGTCATAAAGAATGGCATGGCCCAACACCATGAATACACAACACATGACAGATAATCATAAATGTTTCAACAGCATTGTATCATAGAAATCAGTTCAAAACAAGACAAAGTTCATAGTATCAGAGTCTAGCTCTTACAAAGTGGAAGGTGCCATCACCCCCATGGATAATAATAATGATAATAATAGTGTCAAATAACAGTAAGATTGTTTCCCTCGACTGTCCAATGACCGATAGTTCTTCACCCTTCCACATGTCGCCTTCACATCCACTTCTTTTTCAGCCATTCCATCCATCCAGAGCTCTTCTTCCTCTGCTCCTGCTCCAACCTCTGCACCCCGTGTGACGCCATCATAGCTTGGAATTGAGCAGACTGGGAGGTCGGGGTAGCGTGCTGTAGAGTCAGCTCGTGGCGACGGACGGTCTTCAGGAGCTCCTCTAGTGCTGCATCAGTGGGTCCTACGTCGCTAGCCCGGCGGCTGGATTGTGAATACCTATCCCTCACCAGTACGCTAGGGCCATCGTACATGTTGTGCCTCGGAGGCATCCAGGGCTCCTCCTATGGATGGCGTCGTTGTGGCTCGAACGGCGGTAGCACGGGTATAGGAGTTCTAACCGGTGGTGGAGGAGGGGGCGGCATCCTAAATGAGACCGAAGGTCCAGGTCTAGCACTCTTTCATGGACGAGTGATGGTGCGTGCTCCCCTATTCCCAATAGGAGGGATAGGTGAGTGGGATGGAGCGGCAACATGCGGCGAGTGGGTCCGGCTCCAGGAAGGTGTCGTCAAAGAAGAGTCCTCGGAAGCTTAAGTGTCCTCTGACTTGACGGATATCCAACCCGGGTGTCCACACCTCCTAAGGTATTCCTCATACTCCGTGCGCGGTTTTGCCTTCTTGGTGTCCCCTGTTGGTGCACTGCTCTCAGTAGGGTATGCAGGTGCTTTTCTCTTGTCAGCCATGGTTGGTTTCCTGTAGAAAGACATCATGAGTAATTTGGTTTCTCATAGCTCATGATAGTCTTACTAATATACTCATAGTACTAGTGATGGCATTAGTATCAGGAATCTCTATGTATCCCTCATCAATGATGTTAGAATCAATTGTTTCTCAAAATAATGTCAGGCAAAACAGTTCATCTTTAAAATTCAATTTCAAATCCTCAGTCAAAGTAAATTTCAAAGTTAATCAGCATTAAACAGAAAGGTCCAGACATAACTTAGAGGTCCGTGATGGAAATTACGCGTCCGGTAAATTCATGATTACGTTGATCAAGTGTAATCATCAATTTACCCAACCCGATCATTCCAACACTTTCCCACAAGGACAGTCCTAGGGTATCAGGGTTGTAGCCTAGGGTCTACTATGGTATTCCCGACTTCTCTACAACCTTTGGCTCTGATTCCAATCTGTCACACCCCCGGGCCCAGGTAGGGTGGGATGTCACAAATTAGCAACAACATGCAAGGCAGCGGAAACAAACCAAGATAAGAGCTCAAAAGGAGAGAACATCACATGGCATTTCAAGTTTTTAAAAGACACCGGGCTGGAAACAGATCCAACCCCAAATGTTTACATGTTTCAACATAAATTAAATAATCATTGTATCAAATTGTTCAAGTCATAAGATTGATCACACAATAATGCCATGGTCTCGGGGTTTAGTAAGTCTTCCATAACAGCTAAGAGACTTCATGGGTTACCTAAAACATGCTCAAAAGAAAATAGTGTCAACTAAAAAGTTGGTGAATTCAAGTGCTTAAAGTTTCAAAACAATAAAAGGAACTCTTAAAGTCCACAGTAAAGGTTTTAGAATCAAGTGTGAAAGTTTATGAAAATCTCATTTGATTTTAAAAGCATCATTTTTAGTATCAGTCATCGTGGGGTATCACAATCAACCCTTCACTTGGTCCCCGGTTGGCCTCTTCTAAACTTGTGTTTAACTGGATATTCCCGAAGGAAAGAACCAAGCCTCAGAACAGTGAACCATTCCTGCCAGGATGGTTCACCATAGTTTCTTATTCAAAACCTGTTACATGCCACAAACGACCCCTCAGGATCTCAGTGGGGTACCTCCCTGTAGCGCGAGCCACTGTGCGTGGGGGATTCCCCAAATAGATCTATCCACATAAAACAAGCGGTTCATAAAAGAATTAATGATCATGATATAAGTATCAGCAGGTATCCAAAAGTCCTACATACAAGCATCTAATAAAGCACAATCATAGTTCATAAACAAAAGAGCATGTTCCATCCCAAAAACAGTAAGTAAAAATGGATCACTAGAACTCACCTTAGATATTAAGCAAGGAAATCGTTCGTGTGCCGGGAATATCTCAATTCTAGCACCCTAACATGAATATATTAAGTGATTAGCTACTGCTCTAAACCTATTTAAGGTGCAACAAGAGTGTCTAAGCCTTAGTTGGTTGGATTCGGCTTTGATTCGATTAGGGTTTGTATAAAAGTTTCCTTTTATGGAAAGTCAAGGTTTCTCATACAATTAAGGGTTTCTACATTACTAAGTCCAGAATATATGATAAATATGCTAATAAAGTGACTAAAGTCCTTATTGGAGTCGATTATGAAGTTTAACAAAATTTTACGGTTTAGCCCCTGAAGTTTCCAATTTGACAGTTTCTACCCTTAAGTTTGGTTTCTTGTATTAGATGACCTTTATAACCAAAAATCAGTTTCAAGAACTTAATATAACTTTATTTTAAGAAAATATACTCAAATTTTCAGTTTATGGGCTCGGTTTATAATTTACACGTTTATCGTTGCCGGTTACGGTAAAACCGAAGGGTTTAAGATGGTTATCTATGAGTTTTCATGTTTTTGAGTCTAGGTCCAGTAGCTAACTTTTTAAAGTCATTTTCATAAGTTTCCAACCTTTTAAATCAAAAAATTTACCTCTAGTAGTGGGAAGACTCGTTTTCACGTTTAAACCGTTAAAACGCGTTTTTAACCGGGTTTGACCATTTTAAAAGCTTGCTTGACCAACCTTTCCACTTTATAAGTCATTTTATTATTTATCCTACTGGAATAACATGATTTTTATAATTTATCACCTTATATCCATTTTTCTTTGATTTTCCTAAAAACGTCTCTCGGTTAGCACCCGTTTTCACTTAAAAATCCATTTAAATTATCTTTTGACCACTAAAAATTCCCATTAACTCCATAACACTTTATTAATCCTTAATGAACCTGTAATTCTCTTTAAAAAGTTTATATCCCAAGATTTCTTGTTTTTAAGTAATTTTAGCATGTTTTCGGGTCCCGAAAGTGACCAAAATGGGTCTAAACACATGTCCTTTGTTCCAGAGATTAAACAACATTAACACCCTTAATATTCATCAAAACCTAATTAAATAACAGTCCCAAATCGTGGCCTAGTCATTCTACACATCCATAGCCTCCAAATACATAGAAAATGCCATAACCGACCATTACACTAGTGTAAATCATTGTAACTTGAGTTTATTCATTACCAAAACTTCATCTAACTTAAAAATCAGGTTGTTGGGGTGTCTAAAACTCATTTTTGAGCAGGTTATGACCCTTGTTTAAGAGGGTTGTCAAGAAAGTGTTTAAGGTGTGTTGTAACTTGTAGAAAGAGTGGTTTTTCATGGTGTTCTTGTGTTAACACCTTCCATTCATGGTGTACAACCATTTTTAACATTCAAAGCAGATTATTAGGAGTTTAATGAGACATTAGAAAGCAGGTTACAAGGTTGGTTCTCAAAGGTTACAAGATGACTGTAGTACCTCGAACAAGAGCTGGAACTCACGGTTTTGCAAGGTTCAAGCACCAAAGGCTTCACAAAGAGACACCTTCTTGCGGTTTAGGTGTTGGCCGATGCATGCAAGCTTGTTGGTCACGATTTTGCTGCTGGAATGGGGCTGAAATGAGAGAGTTGTGTGTGTGTTTCAGGAGAAAACCGAGAGAGAGTATAGAGAGAATGAGAGTGAAGTTGTCTTGCAAGAATGAAGATTGCATGTGTAGAGAATGGTTGATAGGGAGGGTGGTGTGTAGTGGCAAGCAAGAAATCCCATTGGGGACAAGGGGGCGGCCGAGATTTGGCTTGTAGTGGGCGTTTTCTTTTAAATTTTTATTGAAGAATAATAATATTATGTGGTATTATTTGAAATATAGTGTATAATTGTTAGTAGATAATGTTAGTTGATATCATGTGTATGATCATTCATGCATGATCAAGCCGTTGGTTTTAGTGTGTGCATGCACTCATTCTTAATTGTTCCACTAATACATTGAAACTCCAAATTAGGGTGACTAATTAATATTCCTGGGCACTAATTTTCTAAAAAGGCAAGACTTAAATTGACTAAATTCACATAATTCACATAGAATCATAAAAATAGATCAAATAACAAATGGTGATTCTAACATTATTGATATAATCAAATTGTTTCCATTACTAGTACACAAAAGATGGGATATGATGCAAATGAATTAGGGTTTAGAATAGTGACCTTGGGACCGGTTGTCATAATAGATTGTTTGAAACAAATTATGAGACGCTAAAACGACTTTATCTGTTATACTATCAGAATGCCTACCAGAAGAGGGAGCCTTGTAGGGAATTGATGCATAGATTGTTTGAAACAAATTATGAGATGCTAAAACGACTTTATCTGTGATACTATCAAAATGCCTACAAGAAGAGGGACACGTATCGCGAGACAAGGAGCCTACCGAGGTCGTCATGAAGGAGCAAGGTGAACCAAAAATCAACCTCCTACTCCTCCAGAGACTCCTATCGGGGGGAATGCTAACCCAGGGAATGACAAGAGGATAGCAAATCTCATAGCACAGCAAATTGCTCACGTGATACCAACCATCATCGCTCAGATCAATGCTGACCGGAATGATGCCGGAGGTAGTAATGGGACTGAAAACAATGAGGAATTTGAGGCGTTAAGGAATGGATGCTCCTATAAGACCTTTATGGCATGCAAACCTATAGACTTCTATGGCACTGAGGGTGCTATAGAGACTTACAGATGGATTGACGAGATGGAGGCTGTACTGGACATCAGCGAATGCAAACTGGACCACATGGTGAGATTTGCTTCTCAATCACTGAAAGGATCGGCATTGGAGTGGTGGAAGACGATCACACAAGCTTGGGGAAGGAATACTGCAATGCAAATGAGCTATCAATTTACTTGAGAAGCTAGAATCGGAGTTCCTGAGCCTGGAGATGAAAGGTCCCAATTACACGGAGTACATCAATCGTTTCTTAGCCCTATCCCGGCTGGTGCCACATCTGGTGACACCCGAATCTAAAGGCGTAGCACGATTCATCTGGGGGCTACATCCCAGAATTAGGGGAATGGTCTGATCCTCTAAGCCCTTGACTCTACAATGCGCAGTTGACCTCACCAGCAGTTTGACCGATGACCTAGTTAGGGCTGGATGGACTGAGCAAGCTAGGAGTGATGAGAAGAATAAGTTTGTTGGAGAGAAAAGAATGTGGTTTGAAGCAAAGAAAGCAGTTGGAAGTATAGCGGGTCGGTAAGGAAGAGTTTCGAAGGTGTGAGACGTGATGATCAGGGAAGCAAGACCCGAAGACTGTACTCAGGGAAAAGCCCATTTTGCAACAAGTGCAAGCTACACCACCAAGGGGAATGCAACCCAATGCCCTGCTTTAGGTGCAAAAGGACTGGGCACCTGATCAAGGATTGTACTTACACACCAGGGAAGCAATGCTATGAATGCGGGGATCCAGGACACATGAGGAGCAAGTGTCCTAAGCTGGGTAGAGATAAGGATGCCAAGCCCAACAAGCCTAAGGGAAGAGCATTCGTGATGGATCTGGCTGGAGCCCGAAAGGAACCTGATGTGGTTAACGGTACGTTCCTTGTAGATAATCATCCTCCTATCATTTTTTTTGATACTGGAGCGACTGCTAGTTTTATCTCTAGTGCTTTTAGATCCTTGATTGACCTAGCTACGTGTACCTTAGCCGATACGTTTACCGTTGAATTAGCTGATGGCAACATTTTAGAAACTAATGAAATCATCAAGGATTGTTTAATGAATCTAAATGGAAATACATTTAAAATAGATATGATGCCCATTAAGTTAGGAGGATTCGATGTGGTTGTTGGCATGGACTGGCTAGCTAAGAATAGAGTCGAAATTGTATGTGAAGAACGCCTACTCAAAATACCGTTGAATGACAAGGAAGTGTTAGTGGTGCAAGGAGAAAGGAGTAACACCTTATGCCCCATGATATCCCATTTAAAAGCTACCAAGAGCTTAAAGAAGGGATGCTCAGCTTTCATAGTCTACGTAATGAAGACCAAAGAGGAGAAGAAGATTGCAGATATTCCAGTGGTTTCTGAATACCCTGAAGTGTTTCCGGAAGACCTACCGGGACTTCCCCCGAATCGACAAGTTGAGTTCCAAATAGATTTGCTGCCTGGCGCTGCACCGGTAGCCAAAGTGCCGTATCGACTCGCCCCTCCTGAAATGAAGGAACTGATGATGTAAATTCAAGAACTATTGGACAAAGGATTCATACGTCCGAGTGTCTCTCCATGGGGTGCCCCGGTGCTATTTGTGAAAGGGAAGGATGGAACCTTACGCATGTGCATTGACTACCGAGAGTTAAATAAGTTGACCATAAAGAACCGTTACCCACTTTCGAGGATAGACGACCTATTCGATCAACTTCAAGGAGCAAGCTACTTCTCCAAGATAGATTTGAGATCCGGTTACCACCAACTGAAGATAAGAGAAGAAGACATACCCAAGACGGCTTTCCGAACTAGGTATGGACACTATGAGTACTTAGCCATGCCCTTTGGGCTGACTAATGCACCAGCAGCATTCATGGATCTCATGAACCGTGTATGCCGCCCATATCTCGACAAGTTTGTGATTGTGTTCATCGACGACATTCTGATCTACTCCAGTAATAAGGAAGAGCACGAGAAGCATCTCAGACTAATTCTTGAGTTACTCAAGAACGAGCAACTATATGCCAAATTTTCAAAATGTGAATTTTGGATGTGAGAGATCCAATTTCTAGGGCATGTAGTGAATAAGAATGGGATTTAAGTTGACCCTTCCAAGATGGAGGCTATAAAGAATTGGAAGATTCCTGAAACTCCCACTGAGATTAGGTAATTCCTAGGATTGGCCGGATACTACCGACGATTCATAAAGGACTTCTCACGCATTGTGCAACCCTTGACCGCACTGACTAAGAAGAACAAAACCTTTGTGTGGGAACCAGAGCAAGATGAAGCATTTGAGACGCTTAAGGAAAAGTTATGCAGTGCACCTGTTCTGGCCCTCCCAGAAGGAGTCGAAGACTTCGTAGTCTATTGTGACGCCTCGCGTCAGGGATTAGGATGTGTGCTAATGCAACGCAACAAGGTCATTGCCTATGCATCTAGACTGCTAAACGATCACAAGAAGAACTATACTACGCACGATCTGGAATTAGGTGCCGTGGTGTTTGCTCTCAAAATGTAGAGGCACTACCTCTATGGCATGAAGTGCGTCATTTACACTGACCATCAGAGTTTGCAACACATTCTTGACCAGAAGATGCTAAACATGCGTCAAAGAAGATGGGTTGAGTTGTTAAACGACTACGAGTGCGAAATCCGTTATCATCCCGGTAAGGCCAATGTGGTGGCAGATGCTTTGAGCAGAAAGGAGAGAGAAAAACATCTTCGTGTACGAGCCTTAAGGATAAGTATGTACACCGACCTAATTGCAAGGCTGAAAGAAGCTCAAAGCAAAGCATTAAAGGAGGAGAATTTAGTAGGAGAAGGATCAACTGGAATGGAAAAGCGATTTGAAACAGGAAACGATGGTACATACAAGTGCGAAGGGAGAACATGGGTGCCAAAGCATGGGGGAATTCGAGAGCTAATTCTTGACGAAGCTCACAAATCTTGGTATTTGGTTCACCCTGGAAGTGATAAAATGTACCTTACGGTTGCCATGTAAAAATTTTAAAACGTACACTTACTTTGCAGCGGAATTTAAAATTTCATTAATAATTAAAACATGTCATTTCATAACATTACAATATTCGTTTTATCTCAAAATACAATGACATGTCAAAATACGGATGCCAGCCTCATCAACTGAGTAGTCGTCTCGTGCCATCCTCAGCAACACTACCTGTCAACTGGAAACACATCAAAGTCAGCGTTGCTGAGTGAGTTCTAGTTTTATATTAAAAACATACTTTACTGTCCATCAAAAACATTCTTACATATATACGATCATACAGCATACGTACACGTAGATAATATTATTATTATCTTCATCATTCATTCATTAGCTTTAGTTCGTGTACCGTTCATCGTTAACGTTCACGTTCTTTCTTAACTCTTTCTTTCGTTCGTACGTTCCTTACTTTCATTCATACATTCGTTACATTCATCCGTACGTACATTATGTTCATTCTTACGTTCATTTCATTCATTCGTACGTTCGTTACTTTCATACATCCTCTTTCACTTCTATCTAGGTCCGGTCATGCTTTTCCCTCTTCATGGCACACAGCCATGATTACTGAGATCGAGTGACAAGGACCCCGTTTCATGCGTTATCACTATGTTCCTTCTGTTCATTATCATCATTTGTTCGTTCTTTAGCTTGCGTTACATTCATTATCTTTCGTTCGTCTCTTACTTTCTTTCTTTCACAAATATCTCTCTCATTCATTAACTCATGCGATACTCCCGACTCATGCCCGAAGACTGATACTGTGCCGGGGCCCGCTCACAAACCCCCGACTCATGTCCGAAGACTGACACAGTACCGGAGCACGCGATACATTCCTCATTCGTCTTATCTCACTCTCACGCACTACTCCCGACTCATGTCCGAAGACTGATACTGTGCCGGGGCATGCTCACAAACCCCCGACTCATGTCCGAAGACTGACACAGTACCGGAGCATGCGATCCTCTACTCATCCAACTAGATCCTGTCTCATACAATATCCCCGACTCATGCTCGAAAGCTAATGCTGTGCCGGGGCCTGCTCACAAACCCCCGACTCATGTCCATAGACTGACACAGCACCGGGATACGCGACAAAGATCCCATATGAGTCAATCACAAAGATTGAACTCCATCCGAGCCTGTTGCGACACAAAGTCGCTCACCTCATAACTATGCTTGGCTTTATGCCACACCCCGAAGTTAAACATAACTCGGGTAACAACACCCCCACCGGAGTGGGTAACTATGACAGCCTCTCACGTTTTCATTCGTTCATTAATGGTTCATTCAATCATCGTATTCCTCTTTTATTATCTTTCACTTTACGTTATTAATACCTTCAATTCATTCATTAACGTTCAACGCAAAGCCCAGGGAAGACAAACATACAATAAATAAAAGGAACATACACATAATCATAAACATACATCATCACCATACAGGCATCATCACACATTCATAACACACATCCGACATACAATGCAATCACACGCACCGCCAGGCATACCTCACACATAACATCATGCGCATCATCATCGTCAACTCATCATCATACATCGTCTTACATTATCCATGCCTAACTCATCATCTACAACCCAGAGGGTTCGAGTCTAAGTCCGCACTTTTCGAAAGTCGGATAATACTACAGACATTCGGGCGTATGGACACCCTTCAGTCGTCTGGCCTCCATGCGATAGGCCCTTCATTCGGGTGACTAGACCTTCGTTCGGGTGGCTAAACCTTCATTCGGGTGTCTAGACCTTCATTCGGGTGACTACACCTTCATTCGGGTGTCTAGACCTTCATTCGGGTGACTAAACCTTCATTCGGGTGTCTAGACCTTCATTCGGGTGGCTAAACCTTCATTCGGGTGTCTAAACCTTCATTCGGGTGTCTAGACCTTCATTCGGGTGACTGGACCTTCAGTCTCCCTCCATTCAGGTGACTGGCCTTCAGTCTCCCCCATTCAGGTGACTGGCCTCCAGTCTCCCCTCATTCAGGTGACTGGCCTTCAGTCTCCCCCCATTCAGGTGACTGGCCTCCAGTCTCCCCTCATTCATGCGACTGAGCTCCAGTCTCCCCTCATTCGGGTGACTGAGCTCCAGTCTCCCCTCCTTCATGCGACTGAGCTCCAGTCTCCCCTCATTCGGGTGACTGAGCTCCAGTCTCCCCTCATTCGGGCGACTGAGCTCCAGTCTCCCCTCATTCGGGTGACTGGGCTCCAGTCTCCCCTCATTCATGCGACTGAGCTCCAGTCTCCCCTCATTCGGGTGACTGAGCTCCAGTCTCCCCTCATTCGGGCGACTGAGCTTCAGTCTCCCCTCATTCGGGCGACTGAACTCCAGTCTCCCCTCATTCGGGTGACTGAGCTCCAGTCTCCCCTCATTCGGGCGACTGGGCCCAGCTGATGCAGGATGGAGTTCATCCCGACTGCAGCCGAGGGTTTTCGGCCCCCAAACTCACCTAAACCCATTTTGAGCCCAAATCGACCATCCTAAGCCTTAGGGAAACATACCATGACCTCATTCGAGCATAACCACGTATGAAATCAAGTTCTAAACGCATCATACACATACACAAATGCATAAAAACGGGTTTACACCCAAAAACTCGAAAAATAGGGTTTCAGATGTGTTTCAGCCCCAAAATCATTCAAAAACGTGTAAAAGAGGGGTCCTAGAACTCACCTTAGTAGCCTCCTCGGTTAGGGCTTCGATTTGACCCGCTATATGTTGATTTTGGCTCACGAACCCGCTTGAACCAACTTTCTTCTTCTCTTTTTCCTCTTTCTCTCCTTCCTCTCTGATTTTGCAAGTATGGGGAGAGGGTAAGGGCTGCCCTCTCCCTTAAATACCCCTCGTCCAATCGCCCGAGCTTCATGCGATTGGACCTTCAGTCGTCCAAGATCTATGCGATTGAACTTTCCAGTCGTACGATTGGGCTCCAGTCGTGCGATTGAGCTTCAATCGCATGACTTCCATGCGATTGGACGCTCCAGTCGCATGACACTCAAAATTTAAAATTTCCGGGCGTTACAAGTCCTCCCCCCTTAAACGGGTTTCGTCCCCGAAACCTGTTGTTCCTTAAACCTTCGCGGGCAATACTGTCTCATCTCTTTTCCAGTCTAACGCTTGGAATCCTATCGCTCTACATCGTTTGTCGACATTCGACTTCTGGTCTATCTTGGTCTATCGCCATCGGCAACCCATGCATACTGATCAATGTTCATTTGACCAGCATTTGTGACTCCAAACATGCCATGTAGAATATAGTTACTACACCACAATACTCGAGCAAAGGCTCGGCGTTATAATCATTGAGCTTCAGAGCATCACTGGGAACCTTCAGCTTAAGTGTGTGAAGAACAAGGCCTTCAACTTGTGTAAAGTTGCTGCATGCACAATCCCAGGCTGAAACTGTTCCTCAGATAACGGGTGACACAGCTTTCTTAATTGCATCGCTCAATCCTCTAGGGTATCAGATAACCTAGTGAATCCACTAATAGTAATCTCTACATCGAAGGGCTCATCAATGTTTCTTCTCTTAACATGCAACTCACAACAGAAGGCAATAGGGACGTACCACTACTAGCATCACATTCAAGGCGTATATGCACAAATTTAAATCACCGGAAACGTACCTGACGTTAAGTCGGAGTCCGCTCTAGCCTCCTCTTCGTCATGGCAAAGCTTTAGCCTTCACCCTTTGTTCTTCTTTCTCGCACTAGAGCTTCCCGCCTTTGACTTCTTACAGTCCCTGCTCATATGTCCAGCCTCACCGCAATTGTAGCACTTAGCCATGCGGCAATCCCTTGCCCTGTGGCCTTCCTTCCCACACTGAAAACAGACATTCAGTCCCCACTTGCACTCCCCTTCGTGACCTCTACCACACTTCTTACATACCTCATCCCTCCTTCTTATCCTCTCCCGATCATCGATCCTCATCATCTTACCTTCGGTCACCACTCCACCATCACTTTCTCGCCTTCCCTTCCCCTTCTTATCATAGGCTCGCTTCCCCGCTTCATCTGTTATCGCTATCGTCTCCCGCTCGTCATACAACCTCCCCGCCAAATCCACTGTCGACCTGAAAGTACTCGGTCGAGCGGAAATCAAATGCCAATGGATTTCGGCTGGCAGCCCTTGAATATACCGGTTGATCTTTCGAGACACCGGCGTCACCTGCTCTAGCACCAACCGCGCCATGTCGTTAAACTTGGCGGTATATTGTTGGTGGGTCATCGTCCCCGCTTCCAATTGCAGGAACTCCCTTTCAACTTTATCCATCTCACGGCGAGGACAGAACTCCTCAATCACCAGCCTTTTCAACTCTGACCATCTCATCCTCCCGATAGCCCGGCTACCCTCAGCTTGGACTATATTGTCCCACCAGCATAAAGCTGAGTCCACGAAAGAATGAGTGGCAAACTTAACTTTCTGATCTTCCCGGCACTCACTAATTTCCAGTACCGCTTCCATCTCTCTGACCCAACGATGAGCGGCAGTAGCATTGTCGTTACCATCAAAGGTTGGGGGCTTGCATCGTTGAAACGCCCCATAATTACAGCCTCGTGCCGCCACCGGCGCAGGCTCCTCCCCCTCTTCCTCCTCATCGGAGAAAACCGTTTCAGTCTCCATCCGTCTCCTTCCGCCCGAAGGTCTACCCCTTTCCTGTCTCTCCTCATTCCTAACAGCCTTTATCACTTCAGTCACTACAGACGGTAAGATCGTCTGCATGACTTGGTGTACTTCTTCCACAACCGCCTCTCTCATCGAGGCTCTCAAATTGGCACTTTCGTCTGCTCCCTCCTGATGAGGAGTCTCGTGTTCTTCATGAACCACCTTATCAACTCTAGGCCTTCCTCTGGTGACCCGTGGTTCAGCACCACGTCCGCCACCACCTCTACCACGTGAAGCCTTAGAAGATCTACCACCGGCCATCCTCTATCAAACTGAAAGATTCAAACACTAACACGGTCATTCCAGGGAATAGCTCAGTTCATGTCAAGTATAGTAAGTCCCTAATTACAGTGATCAGTTGTGATTAGCCACTTACCTTACTTTTCATACCCCGAGCATTACCTGTCCTGACTAAATTAGCATCTAAATCTTACAGTAGCACATAAACACATAACATGCGCACACAATACCGTTTAACTTTAAGAAAATACCTGATGGCACGCAGCTACTCAGTTTGGCATCCCTTCCCTTTTTCTGTCCCATTCTCAGTTTAAGTTAAGGTTTATTTTGAAAATTTACCCATTTCACTTAAACTTTTGCTCTGATACCAACTTGTAAGGCCCCATTCCCGGGCACCTTACAGTTGGTCCTTCATCGCACATAAACATTTTAAAACGTACACTTACTTTGCAGCGGAATTTAAAATTTCATTAATAATTAAAACATGTCATTTCATAACATTACAATATTCGTTTTTATCTCAAAATACAATGACATGTCAAAATACGGATGCCAGCCTCATCAACTGAGTAGTCGTCTCGTGCCATCCTCAGCAACACTACCTGTCAACTGGAAACACATCAAAGTCAGCGTTGCTGAGTGAGTTCTAGTTTTATATTAAAAACATACTTTACTGTCCATCAAAAACATTCTTACATATATACGATCATACAGCATACGTACACGTAGATAATATTATTATTATCTTCATCATTCATTCATTAGCTTTAGTTCGTGTACCGTTCATCGTTAACGTTCACGTTCTTTCTTAACTCTTTCTTTCGTTCGTACGTTCCTTACTTTCATTCATACATTCGTTACATTCATCCGTACGTACATTATGTTCATTCTTACGTTCATTTCATTCATTCGTACGTTCGTTACTTTCATACATCCTCTTTCACTTCTATCTAGGTCCGGTTATGCTTTTCCCTCTTCATGGCACACAGCCATGATTACTGAGATCGAGTGACAAGGACCCCATTTCATGCGTTATCACTATGTTCCTTCTGTTCATTATCATCATTTGTTCATTCTTTAGCTTGCGTTACATTCATTATCTTTCGTTCGTCTCTTACTTTCTTTCTTTCACAAATATCTCTCTCATTCATTAACTCATGCGATACTCCCGACTCATGCCCGAAGACTGATACTGTGCCGGGGCCCACTCACAAACCCCCGACTCATGTCCGAAGACTGACACAGTACCGGAGCACGCGATACATTCCTTATTCGTCTTATCTCACTCTCACGCACTACTCCCGACTCATGTCCGAAGACTGATACTGTGCCGGGGCCTGCTCACAAACCCCCGACTCATGTCCGAAGACTGACACAGTACCGGAGCATGCGATCCCCTACTCATCCAACTAGATCCTGTCTCATACAATATCCCCGACTCATGCTCGAAAGCTGATGCTGTGCCGGGGCCTGCTCACAAACCCCCGACTCATGTCCATAGACGGACACAGCACCAGGATACGCGACAAAGATCCCATACGAGTCAATCACAAAGATTGAACTCCATCCGAGTCTGTTACGACACAAAGTCGCTCACCTCATAACTATGCTTGGCTTTATGCCACACCCCCGAAGTTAAACATAACTCGGGTAACAACACCCCCACCGGAGTAGGTAACTATGACAGCCTCTCACGTTTTCATTCGTTCATTAATGGTTCATTCGATCATCGTATTCCTCTTTTATTATCTTTCACTTTACGTTATTAATACCTTCAATTCATTCATTAACGTTCAACGCAAAGCCCAGGGAAGACAAACATACAATAAATAAAAGGAACATACACATAATCATAAACATACATCATCACCATACAGGCATCATCACACATTCATAACACACATCCGACATACAATGCAATCACACGCACCGCCAGGCATACCTCACACATAACATCATGCGCATCATCATCGTCAACTCATCATCATACATCGTCTTACATTATCCATGCCTAACTCATCATCTACAACCCAGAGGGTTCGAGTCTAAGTCCGCAGATTTCGAAAGTCGGATAATACTACAGACATTCGGGCGTATGGACACCCTTCAGTCGTCTGGCCTCCATGCGATAGGCCCTTTATTCGGGTGACTAGACCTTCGTTCGGGTGGCTAAACCTTCATTCGGGTGTCTAGACCTTCATTCGGGTGACTAAACCTTCATTCGGGTGTCTAGACCTTCATTCGGGTGACTAAACCTTCATTCGGGTGTCTAGACCTTCATTCGGGTGGCTAAACCTTCATTCGGGTGTCTAAACCTTCATTCGGGTGTCTAGACCTTCATTCGGGTGACTGGACCTTCAGTCTCCCTCCATTCAGGTGACTGGCCTTCAGTCTCCCCCCATTCAGGTGACTGGCCTCCAGTCTCCCCTCATTCAGGTGACTGGCCTTCAGTCTCCCCCCATTAAGGTGACTGGCCTCCAGTCTCCCCTCATTCATGCGAATGAGCTCCAGTCTCCCCTCATTCGGGTGACTGAGCTCCAGTCTCCCCTCCTTCATGCGACTGAGCTCCAGTCTCCCCTCATTCGGGTGACTGAGCTCCAGTCTCCCCTCATTCGGGCGACTGAGCTCCAGTCTCCCCTCATTCGGGTGACTGGGCTCCAGTCTCCCCTCATTCATGCGACTGAGCTCCAGTCTCCCCTCATTCGGGTGACTGAGCTCCAGTCTCCCCTCATTCGGGCGACTGAGCTTCAGTCTCCCCTCATTCGGGCGACTGAACTCCAGTCTCCCCTCATTCGGGTGACTGAGCTCCAGTCTCCCCTCATTCGGGCGACTGGGCCCAGCTGATGCAGGATGGAGTTCATCCCGACTGCAGCCGAGGGTTTTCGGCCCCCAAACTCACCTAAACCCATTTTGAGCCCAAATCGACCATCCTAAGCCTTAAGGAAACATACCATGACCTCATTCGAGCATAACCACGTATGAAATCAAGTTCTAAACGCATCATACACATACACAAATGCATAAAAACGGGTTTACACCCAAAAACTCGAAAAATAGGGTTTCAGATGTGTTTCAGCCCCAAAATCATTCAAAAACGTGTAAAAGAGGGGTCCTAGAACTCACCTTAGTAGCCTCCTCGGTTAGGGCTTCGATTTGACCCGCTATATGTCGATTTTGGCTCACGAACCCGCTTGAACCAACTTTCTTCTTCTCTTTTTCCTCTTTCTCTCCTTCCTCTCTGATTTTGCAAGTATGGGGAGAGGGTAAGGGCTGCCCTCTCCCTTAAATACCCCTCGTCCAATCGCCCGAGCTTCATGCGATTGGACCTTCAGTCATCCAAGATCTATGCGATTGAACTTTCCAGTCGTACGATTGGGCTCCAGTCGTGCGATTGAGCTTCAATCGCATGACTTCCATGCGATTGGACGCTCCAGTCGCATGACACTCAAAATTTAAAATTTCCGGGCGTTACAGAATTCGAGAGCTAATTCTTGACGAAGCTCACAAATCTTGGTATTTGGTTCACCCTGGAAGTGATAAAATGTACCAAGATTTAATGGCACTTTTCTGGTGGCCTGGAATCAAGAAGTCAATCGTTGTTTATGTCGGAAAATGTCTAACTTGTGCCATGGTAAAAGCTGAGAACCAAAAACCGTCGGGGATGTTACAGCAGCCTGAAATCCCAGAATGGAAATGGGATAACGTCACGATGGATTTTGTTACTAAGTTACCCAGGACATCTAGAGGTCATGATGCTATTTGGGTAATAGTGGATAGACTAACTAAATCAGCTCACTTCTTACCAATTAGGGAAGATTATGACATGACAAGATTGGCTTAGCTGTATATCAATGAAATAGTGGCTAGGCATGGTAATAATCTCTGACCGTGATAGCCGTTTCACTTCGCGATTCTGGAAATCACTCCAACAAGCCTTAGGAACCCGTCTGGACTTAAGCACGGCATACCACCCGCAAACTGACGGTAAAAGCGAAAGGACTATTCTAACTTTAGAAGATATGCTGAGAGCTTGCGTGATTGATTTTGGTGGGAACTGGGACAACCATCTCCTGTTGGTGGAGTTCTCCTATAATAACAGTTACCATGCAAATATCAATGCAGCTCCGTATGAGGCTCTTTATGGTAGGAAATGTCGGTCACCATTGAGTTGGAATGAAATTGGTGATAGCCAAGTATTGGGACCCAACATCGTATTGGAAACCACCGATAAGATTTTCAAAATCAAGGAGCGTCTACGGGCAGCAAGGGACCGTCAGAAGAAATACGCTGACAGGAGACGAAAACCATTAGAGTTTCAGGTAGGTGATAGAGTAATGCTGAAGGTAGCACCATGGAAAGGAACTGTGAGGTTCAGAAAAAGAGGAAAGTTAAGCCCGAGATACATTGGACCATTCGAAATACTTGCAAGAATTGGTCCAGTGGCTTACAAATTGAAACTACCTCAGAAGTTGAGTTATATACACGACACCTTCCACGTGTCAAACTTGAAGAAGTGCCTGGTAGACAAAACCTTGAAGCTACCGTTGAAGGAAACAAGAATCAATGATAAGCTGAACTTTGAGGAAAAACCCCTTGAGATCACGGACCGCTTGGTCAAGCAACTCAGGCGAAGCCGCATACCCAAGGTCAAGGTTAGATGGAACTAGAGACGAGGGCCAGAATTCACTTGGGAACATGAAGACGAGATGAGGAAGAATTACCCGCATCTCTTCAAGCCCACCCGTTCAGATTCTAATCGAAGCTAAAATTTCGGGACGAAATTTCCTAAACGGTGGGAGAATGTGACAACCGGTCCTAAGGTCACTATTCTAAACCCTAATTTAATTGCATCATTTCCCCATCTTATGAGTACTAATAATAGAAACAATTATCTATATCAATAATATTGGAATCACCATTGCTATTTGATTCATTTTTATGATTGTATGTGTTTTGTGAATTCTTGGTATCTTAAGTCTTGTCTTGTAGAAACTTAGTGCCCGGGAATGTTGATTAGTCACCCTATCTAGAATTTAAAATCCTAATTGAAACAATTAGCATGTGTGCTCCTACACCCAATTAATTTTCGGAATATGCATGCATTATCATGCAAGACATCAACTAACTAAAACCTTTACCACCTAAAATACTACACTACACAATAAACTAACACTACATAATATTAATTACAATAATAATTTAAAACAAATGCTCTACAAGACAACCATTTCGGCCGCCCCCTTGTCCCCAATGAGCACTCTTGCTCACCACTTCACTCTACCTCTCCTTTTGACCACTCCTCCCTCATGCAAAGTTCACATCATTCACCATTCAACCTCATCTCTCTCTCTCGAAAATCCTTTGAAGAAAAACACACTCAAACAAAGCAAACACTCTCCATTTTTCAGCTCACAACCGAGAACAACATCATCACCATCATCGGCCAAGCTCCAACCGCAAGAAAGTGTCTCTTTTGTGAAGCTTGTGGTGCTTGGATCTTGCAAACTCGTGGATTGCAGCTTTTTTTCGAGATTCTATAGCCAAGTCCAAGGAATTCCTATCCATCCACGACCATCAAAATCTTCCAAACCGTGAGTTACATCAAGTGTAAGCTCCATGTTGTCGGTTTTGGACATTTCTCATGTTTTTCTTCATTTTTCACCTAAAAACCTTACCTTTCCTTGTTGTAGCAGAAACTTCTCACCATCACCTTGTTCATGAGGAGTCCCCAACGTTCTTGAAGGTAAACCACATGATATGATAGTCACTGTAAAGGGTAGAGCCCGATTTACCCTTGAAAACCCTATTTTTGGTGTTTTGCACCATCTAACTTGTGTACCTTGTAACTTTTGAAAACTAAACTCGTAACCTGCTTTTTAATGTTTCATGAAACTTATAATAACCTTATTTTAATGTTACAAATGGGTGTACACCGTGAATGGGAGGTTATAGCACAAGAACACCTTAAAAATCCTTTTTGATACAAGTAACAATACACTTTAAACACTTGTTTCAAACCCTCTCAAAAAAGGGTCATAACCTGATAAAAAATAAGTTTTAGACACCCCAAAAATCTGATTTCTAAGTTAGATGAAGTTTTGGTAATGGTTAAACTCAAGTTACAATGATTTACACATGTGTAATGGTCGGTTATGACATTTTCTATATATTTGAAGTCTATGGATGTGTAGAACAACTAGGCCACAATTTGGGACCAAAATTTCTGAATGTTTTGATGAATATTAAGAGTGTTAATAATGTTTAATCTCTGGAATAAAGGACACGTTGTGTTTAGACTCATTTTAGTCACTTTCGGGACCCGAAAACATGGTAAAACTACTTAAAAAAAGAGAGCTTAGGCTATAAACTTTTTAAACATAATTCCAGGTTCATTAAGGATTAATAAAGTGTTCTGGAGTCAATGGGAAATTTTAGTGGTCAAGAGGTAATTTAAATGGATTTTTATGTGAAAATGGGTACAAACCGAGAGACGTTTTTAAGGAAAATCTAAGAAAAATGAGTATAAAGTTAGAAATTATAAAAACCATGTTATTTCAGTAGGTTAAATGATAAAATTACTTATAAAGTAGAAAGGTTGGTCAAACAAGCTTTTAAAATGGTCAAACTCGGTTAAAAACGTGTTTTAACGGTTTAAATGTAAAAACGAGTCGTTCCACTACTAGAAGCAAATTTTGGTTATTTAAAAGGTTGGAAATTTATAAAAAGGACTTTAAAAAGTTAGCTACTGGTTTAAGGCTCAAAAACATGAAAACTTATAGGTAACCATTTAAAACCCTTCGGTTTTACCGTAACCGGGAATGTTAAACGCGTAATTAATAAACCGAGCACATAATCTAAAAATTTGGGTATATGTTCTTAAAATAAGTTAGCTTAAGGTCATGAACCTGATTTTTGACTATAAATGTCATCTAATACAAGAAACCTAACCTAAGGGTAGAAACTGTCAATTTTGAAACTTCAGGGGCTAAACTGTAAAATTTTGCCGAACTTCACAACCGACTCAAATGACCCCTTTAATGACTTTAATAGAATATTTACCATATATTCTTGACATAATAACGTAAAAAAATCCTTGATTTCATGAGAAACCTTGACCTTCCATAAAATGAAACTTTTTATGCAAACCCTAATCGAATCAAAGTCGAATCCGACAAACTAAGACTTAGACACTCTTGTTGCACCATAAATAGGTTTAGAGCAGTATCTAATAACTTAATATATTCATGATAGGGTGCTATACTTGAGATATTCCCGGCACACGAAGAGTTTCTTTTGCTTAATATCTAAGGTTAGTTCTAGTGATCCCCTTTTACTTACTATTTTTGGGATGAAACATGCTCTATTGTTTTATGAACTATGATTATGCTTTACTTGATGCTTGTATGTGGGACTTATGGATACCTACTGATACTTATATCATGATCATTAATTCTTTTGTGAACCGCTTGTTTTATGTGGATATATCTATTTGGGGAATCCCCCACACACAGTGGCTCCCGCTACAGGGAGGTACCCCACTGAGATCCTGAGGGATCATATGTGGCATGTAACAGGTTTTGATTAAGAAACTATGGTGAACCATCCTGGCTGGTATGGTTCACTGTTTTGAGGCTTGGTTCCTTCCTTCGGGAATATCCGGTTAAACACAAGTTTAGAAGAGGTCAACCGGGGACCGAGTGTAGGGTTGATTGTGATACCCCACGATGATTGATTCTAAAAATGGTGCTTTTAAAATAGAATGAGATTTTTCATAAGTTTTTACACATGATTCTAAACTTTTAAATGTGGACTTCAAGAGTCCCTTTTGTTGTTATTAAATTTTAAGCACTTGAATTCACCAACTTTTTAGTGGACATTATTTTCTTTTGAGCATGTTTCAGGTAACCCGTGAAGACTCTTAGCTATTATGGATGACTTAGACTCAACCCCTGAGAACATGGCATTTGCTTGTGTGACCAAAATTATGATTTGAACAATGATGGAAAATATTGACACAATGACTATTTGATTTATGTTGAACTATGTAAACATTTGGGGCTGGATCTGTTTCTAGCCTATTGTCTTTTAAAACTTTAAAATGCCATGTGATGTTCTCTCCCTTTGAGCTCCTATATTGGTTTGTTTCCGCTTCCATGTATGTTGCTGCTAGTCTGTGACGTCCCACCCTACCTAGGCCCGGGGTGTGACAAATTTAGATTAATATTAATCATGTAAATTGTACCTGAGGTTTGCCCAGCATCCCTCTTAGCTTGAAACTCTTTGAGATGGACTGGACAATTCCTTGCCCAATGTCCAATCTCCCCACACTTGAAACATGGGTCATTTGAAGCAACCTTTTGCTTCTTCTCCGCTTGTGTTGGTGGTGGCGCTCTTACCACTACCTTCCCCTTTCCCCTAACGCACCCTTTCCCCTTGGCAACATTTGCCTTGGGTGCGGGGTGAGGCCTCTTCTTGTTCCCACCTTCATTGATGGTGAGAATGGGTAAAACCTTTTTACCCATGGCCACCTCAGAAGTTTTGAGCATAGAGTGAAGCTCACTTATGTTCTTGTCCCACCCGTTCATGTTATAATTCATGACAAAGTTGTCAAACCTCTTTGACAAAGAGTTGAGGATCAAATCCGTAGCCAACTCTTTCGAGACGGGACAATTCAGCCTTTCGAGGCGGTTAATATGGCTTTTCATCTTAAGTACATAAGATGAAACAGATTGGGTGTCATCCATAAGACATGCATGGAGTGCTCGAACCGTTTCGAAGCGCTCTACCCTTGCATGTTGTTGGAATGTTTCCTTCAACTGGGTAATCATGTCATACGCTCTATGATGTTCATACTCCTTTTTGAGATCAGGAGTCATACTTGCCAACATAAGGCAAGACACTTGGACCGAGTCCTCAGTGTATTTTACCCAATTCATAAAGGCCTCCTCATCCTCTTCATTAGGTTGATCGGGAATCGGATCGTCTAAAACATATGATCGTTTCTCTTTCTTGAGAACAATTCTCAAGTTTCGAAACCAATCAATTAAGTTATTATGGTTTAGATGCTCCTTTTGGAGAATGGTCATTAGTGATAGTGAGTGAGCGGATGGGATTTCATTTTCATTATTATTGGTGGTCATCTACAAAATTTTAACAAAGTTCAATTTTAGTATCTACGATATTGTCCATATTTTAATAATTAAAGCCCTTTTATGTGTCTTACACAATTTTAAAATTCTAGAATCCAACGTTACATTTAAATAGTGGTTAGGTGACCTTTATCCCATTATTTAAATTAAAAAGGTAGTCAACATTTTGACAATTGCAACCCTTTGCAAGTTCTATGGTATGGGATCAACTTAAACATCATATGTGTGGTCAGCATATTTATTCCATCAACACCTTTGTAAACCATATTGTAGGTGATCCATTAAACATGGTTTGCAAATCAAGTTACCTTACTTACACACACATGTGAGTTTACCAACATAAGTGGTTAGGTGATCTTTATCCCACAAATATAGTATCCCCACCTCAAATCACAAGTTCCCTCAAAATGGTTAGGTGACCTTTATCCCATTAAGAGTTTCCAAGTGACTCAAGTGTTATGCAAAAGGATGGTGTTTAACTTGTTTATAAAAGAAATCTTAAGTTTTCATAGTACTAGGTTAGAAAACTCTATATACCTTATATTTGCATGCTTTCAAATACAAGGTACCCTATGGTTCATTTTTAATAAAACCTTTTTTATTAAAATCATTAATCCTTTTAATAACCTTTTATTAACTACTTAATGATAAAGAACCATCAATTTTCAGCTTGTTAAGTTTGTTAATGAGTTTGTTATGCATATCCAAATATCAACCAACAACCATACAACAAACAACCAAACAAGCATAATCATACAAACATAAGTGCATAACCATAGCCACTAAGTTGACTACACTTGTTTGCCATCACAAGTGTTGTCATAAGGTCTTTCCTAAGGGTTAAATAATGACACGTCATATGTGTCCATGAACTCCCACATGAATCCACATCCAAAGCTTCAAGTGTCCATGCCTTTTATGTCCATCTTTGGGTCTTCATCTTGTGCATCTTCCTTTTACAAAATTATATCCTAATACAATTTTCTAATAAAAGAAATGCACCTAATCTATTTATTACATAACCAAATGAATAAATAATTACAACCCAAATTACAAACACAAATATTACAACCCTTTCAAAGCAAAACAACATGACAAATCACAAGCAACCAAAACCAAATCGTCATAAGGTCAAGCTATGTTATGCACCACAATTATGTATCATATACAACATCCAAGAACAATAATGAATTCCCTATTTTAGCCCCAATTTTTGGCCAACACAAACCAAAATCTAGGTTTTGTCCAAACACAATAATCAACCATTTGACATCTTTCTTTCAAGGTTTAATCACAAGCATGTAAGACATAACATTGAAAGATATGGGATTCATTATATTATCACAAAAACAGCCCCTAATGGGTTGTTAAAACCCCATAAAACCAATTTTACAAGACTATTGAAGCATGCATTCCATGAAACCGGCTCTAGATGCTATTGTTGGGTTTTGTCGCATGTTTATCAAAGCTAGTTCAACCATTTAAACTATGAAAACGCAGCGGATATTAGAGCTTAAACATGTTGTTAATAATCTGAAAATTTTCACCATTTTTAATAAAACAAAACCCAAGAACAAAGGATCATTTATATATATGTAATCACATGCTATCAAAAACTGAAAATACAACCGTAGAGTGTTCTTGAATACCTTTCAAGAACAATATGTTTTGGTAAGGGTGAGATGAAGATGATGATTCTCTTGAATGTGCAGCCCTCAAGGGAGAAAACCTCAAGCTTGTATACCCACAAGCTCCTCCAAACACCTAATTGCTAGGTAGTATAACACCAAATCTCTTCTATTTCTTGTAAAAGCCGAAAATCAGCAAATGAGCTTCAATTTTCAACCAAGAATAGCTTCAAAATCAGCCAAGAATTTGAGATTTTTGTAGAGACGGAAGAGAGAAAAACTTCTTTGCATGTGGGAGAGAGAAAAGTGTAAGTTAGGGGAAGAGTGCAAGTTCAAATAAAGTCTTGTATTTAATCAAGACTTAGAGGAATCCAAGGCCCTTAGGGGCGGCCAAAAATACCTAAAATAATTGGGTTCCCTCCCATTTTGTTTAATAAGTATTAACACTCTTAGCCCTTTGTTTTTATAAAACTAAAACCTCTTTTAATTTTATAACAATAACACACTTTTATTTATTATTATTTAACCAACTTAAATAATGAAACAAATAATTTCTCATGAACAAATTATCCATATAATGTTGTTCTTTTAAAAAAGCAAAGTTTTAGAAAACCAATTTTCTAAATTGGTGTCAATATTCATTTGTTTGATCTCATCAACAAATGAATATTTATTGGTGTTTGTATAGCTTGTTATTGGGCATGACCGACTTGGATCATAACGTACTAACCACATCAATCTTGTATGTGTCTTGGGCATATAAGATCCAACAATGTACATGCATACATACATACATACATACATACATACATACAGACATACATACAGACATACATACATCCATACATACATACATACATACATACATACATACATACATACATTCATACATACATACATACACACATACATACATACATACATACATACATACTGTTGGATCGTATATGCCCAAGACACATACGAGATTGATTTGGTTAGTACGTTATGATCCAAGTCGGGTCATACCCAATAACAAGCTATACAAACACCAATTAATATTTATTTGTTGATAAGATCAAACAAATAAATACTGACACCAATTTAGAAAATGGGTTTTCTAAAATGTTGCTTTTGTAAAAGAACAACATTATATGGATAATTTGTTCATGAGAGATTGTTTGTTTCATTATTTAAGTTGGTTAAATAATAACAAATAAAAGTGTGTTACTGTTATAAAATTAAAATAGGTTTTAATTTTATAATACTAAGGGTTGAAAGAGTGAATTATATAAAAGTTTCAAAATGGGGGGAACCCATTTTGAACCCCATTTCGGCCGCCCATATGGGCATAGGGGAACTCAACTTTTGTCTTGGCCTTTTCAAGACTTTACTCATTCATTCACTCAACCATAACCTACACTTTCTCTCACACACACAAAGAAACAAATTCTCTCAATGAACAAAGCACATTTTCGGATTCAAGAAGAAAGAAAAGGCTGAAATCTCGGATTTTTGGGCAGCTCTTCAAGAACTTCTTGGCTGATTTGGATTGTTCAAAAGGGATTTTATTTTGGTGCTCTTCTTCCTAACAAGATTGGGTGTTTTGTTTAGGCTTGTGGGTATACAAGTTTGAGGTCTTCTCCTTTGAAGGCTAGCCACTCAAGAACATCATCTTCATCTTATACATCTACCACAACTTGTGCAAGAATGGTTGCATCTTTGAACACCCTATGGTTGTTTTATAGTTTGATAGCACATTATTTCACATATATTTATATGATCCTTATTCTTGGGTTTTGTTTATGTTTTTAAATGGTGAAAATTTCAGATTACTAAACGTATGTTAAACCTATATTCCGCTGTGTTTTTATAGTTTAAATGGTTAAACTAGTGTTGTTTTACACGTGACAAAACCCAACAATGGCATCTAGAGCCGGTTATGTGGAATATGTGCTTCAAAAGGTCTTGAAAGTTAGTTTTCATGGACCTTTTCAACCCATTAGGGGCTGTTTCATTGTGAATGTATGAATCCCTTATGTTTCAAGGTTTATTCTTGCATGCTTTAGTGTAAACCTTGAAAGATTTACATCAAATGGTTGATTGTGTTGTTTGGACAAACCTTAAAATTTGATTTCATGTTGGCTGAAATTTTAGGGCTGAAATAAAGGATTCATTGTTGTTCTTGTATGTTGAATATAATTCATATTTTGGTGCATAACATAGCCTTGGCCTTTTGTGTTTTCGTTTTGGTTGATTGTGATTTGTCATGCTGGTTTTGATTCATAAAAGGGTTGTAATTTTGTGTTTTTTTATTTTGGGTTGTAATTTGTTTATTCATTTGGTTATGTAATAAATAGATTAGGTGCATTTCTTTTATTAGAAAAATTGTATTAGGATATGATTTTTGTAAAAGAAGATGCACAAGATGAAGACTCAAAGAAGGGCACAAATGACATGGACACTTGAAGCATTTGGATATGGATTCAAGTGGGAGTTCATGGACACATTTTGATGTGTCATCTCCACCCTTAGGAAAGACCTTATGACAACACTTGTGATGGCAAACAAGTGTGGTCAACTTAGTGGCTATGGTTATGCACTCATGTTTGTATGTTTATGCTTGTTTGGATGATTGTTGTTTGATTGTTTGGTTGATATTTGGATATGCATTACAAACTCATTAACAACTTAACAAGCTAAAAATTTGATGGTCCTTTAACATTAAGTGATTTATAAAAGGTTATTAAGAAGATTAATGGTTTTAATAAAAGAGGTTTTATTAAAAGTGAACCATAGGGTACCTTGTATTTGAAAGCATGCAAATATAAGGTACATAGAGTTTTCTAAACTAAGATTAAGAAAACATTAAATTCTTTTATGAAAAAGTTTAACACCGTCCTTTTGCACAACACTTGAGTCATTTGGAAACTCTTAATGGGATAAAGTTCACCTAACCATTTTGAGGGAACTTGTGACTTGAGGTGGGGATACCATATTTGTGGGATAAAGATCACCTAACCACTTATATTGGAAAACTCATATGTGTGTGCAAGTAGGGTAACTTGATTTGCAAACCATGTTAAATGGATCACCTACAATATGGTATACAAAGGTGTTGATGGGATAAACGTGTCGACCACACATATGATGTGTAAGTCGATCCCATACCCTAGAACTTGCAAAGGGTTGCAATTGTCAAAACATTGACTACCTTGTTAATTTAAATAATGGGATAAAGGTCACCTTACCACTATTTATGTTAGAGCATATATAGTCATATATAGTGTGTCCGTCGCTTGATGAATAGTCTAGGCTTAATGTTATACACCTTGTAAACACATGAAACTGGGTCATTCGCAGGAGCATATGCGAATGAGACTCAGTCGTACGACTGAGCCATGCTAATGGACCAGTCGTGCGACTAAGAGATGCGATTGGGGCATTCGTAAGACTGAACCATATGAATGGTCCAGTCATACGATTGAACCTTACGCATGGTCCAGTCGTACGATTGAACCATACACATGGTCCACTCGCACGAATAGGCCCAGTCGCATCTAATATGGGCCGAAGCCTATATATAACAGTTTCAATGTGTAGAAACAAGTGCGTTTTAGAGGGTTTGTGCCCGGGGCCTAGGTGCTGCCGGATGAGAGGGGAGATCATGCTCGATCTCCCCTTGCCAAGAGTCTTGATTCTTAAGTTGTAACGAGCTTAAAATCGTTAGGTTTTATCAATGAAATAATTCGATTATTGTTCATGTTAATGATTGACTTTTGGTTTATGCTGTTATTTATCCTTCCGTCAAGAACACGCTCGGATGTTTACCGATCCAGCGACTTCACAATTGGTATCAGAGCCGGTTACCGCTGGAATGATCTAACAATCATTCTAGCAACCCGAGCTCTTGATTTCTGGATCGAATTCTAGTTCTTTGACATAAAACCCACTTCGTGTTCTTATTGTTTTGCTCAAATCTTGTTGCATGTGTTTTTTGTTTGTTAAAATCAGACTCAGAATCTTCTTCACATCATAAAAACGAATCCAGTGGTACAATTTTTGTGTTGTGTCTCGTTCAAATCATCGGACTAGGTTTTTTCAGCCTTGTGGCGGCTGCGGATCTGGTTTTCTATGTTCAGACCCGTTCATGCGATTGGGCCATGCGATTGGGCCTCATTCGCATGACTGAACCATTCGTATGGTCCATTCGTACGACTGAACCAGTCGTATGTCCATTCGTACGAATGAACATTCATTCGCACGACTGACCCTTTCGTGTATTTCATTCGCACGACTGACCCATTCGGAGTATCCATTCGCTCGAATCACGCATTCGCACGTATGTCTTCATTCGTCTGTTCCAGTCGCACGAATGAGCTGTGTACCAGACCAAAAAAAAAAGTCTGGAATAGCTTCTTGCATGAATTTTTCCTTAAACCATTTTTTTCAGTTGGGAAGCCTTCTTAAAAAGTTTGGTAAAATAAATTTTTTTGGGAAAATTATAGGGTCATTTTTCGGTTCATGTTCGGGTCAATAGTGAAGATTTTCTTGGAGAGTCTATGCAAGAGTTGAGGATGAGCAAAGTACATTCACCCTGTGGTTCTTATGTCAAACAAGTTCGATGGATACCCCATTATTCGTTGAACTTCCAGAATAGGTGAATGTTGTTAGAACACGAAAGAGAGAAGAGAAGATGTCAGCTGTCAGTGCTGATTTTGTGGGGTAGTCAGGAGCATCTGACTATTTATGGGCCAATCAAGTTATATGTATCCGCACAGAGAGGATTCTCATTCGTAGGGGGAATCCATGTATAGAGAGAGTGAAGACACAATCAGAAAGTGATGATGTGAGCATGTTTCTGATGATGAATCCACATGCATGCTGATTTGTTTGATATTGTCTGCTGTGGATTGGAACCTTCAACCTTTTACCCAATAAACCGTATGAAGACGACAGGAGAGCACAATGTTTATATATTGGGATATGCTGAATGTGAGGGGGAATTTCTGCAGGTGTTAATGTTAATCAGGTTAGCCTGTGTCAAGATTGAAGCAATGGAAAACTGTTCATGTCATTATCTGGAAAAATCAGTCATATGGGGAATCTTGCTGCTATGATGGTGTTCTGCAAAGTAAACGAAAGCTATTATGCCTAAATTCATTTTCAGGGATATGGTAGTAACCTTACGGATTGGCTACGTTGGCTAATATGGTTGTTCGTTTGATTCTATTGGAAACCAGAGCAAAGATTGACTGAAGATTGTAAGAGGTGTTATCTACTATTCGCAAGCAACGTCCAAGGGGGAATTTGTTGGAGCAAATATAATCATATATAGTGTGTCCGTCGCTTGACGAATAGTCTAGGCTTAATGTTATACACCTTGTAAACACATAAAACTGGGTCATTCGCAGGAGCATATGCGAATGAGACTCAGTCGTACGACTGATCTATGCTAATGGACCAGTCGTGCGACTGAGAGATGCGATTGGGGCATTCGTAAGACTGAACCATAAGAATGGTCCAGTCGTACGATTGAACCATATGCATGGTCCAGTCGTACGATTGAACCATACGCATGGTCCAATCGCACGAATGGGCCCAGTCACATCTAATATGGGCCGAAGCCTATATATCAGTTTCAATGTGTAGAAACAAGTGGGTTTTAGAGGGTTTGTGCCCGTGGCCTAGGTGCTGCCGGATGAGAGGGGAGATCATGCTCGATCTCCCCTTGCCAAGAGTCTTGATTCTTAAGTTGTAACGAGCTTAAAATCGTTAGGTTTTATCAATGAAATCATTCGATTATTGTTCGTGTTATTGATTGACTTTTGGTTTATGTTGTTATTTATCCTTCCGTCAAGAACACGCTCGGATGTTTACCGATCCAGCGACTTCACAATTGGTATCAGAGCCAGTTACCGCTGGAATGATCTAACAATCATTCTAGCAACCTGAGCTCTTGATTTCTGGATCGAATTCTAGTTCTTTGACGTAAAACCCACTTCGTGTTCTTATTGTTTTGCTCAAATCTTTTTGCATGTGTTGTTTGTTTGTTATAATCAGACTCGGAATCTTCTTCAGATCATAGAAACGAATCCAATGGTACAATTTTTGTGTTGTGCCTCGTTCAAATCATCGGATTAGGTTTTTTCAGCCTTGTGGCGGCTGCGGATCTGGTTTTCTATGTTCAGACCCGTTCATGCGATTGGGCCATGCGACTGGGCCTCATTCGCACGACTGAACCATTCGCATGGTCCATTCGTACGACTGAACCAGTCGTATGTCCATTCGTACGAATGAACATTCATTCGCACGACTGACCCTTTCGTGTATTTCTATCGCACGACTGACCCATTCGGAGTATCCATTCGCACGAATCACGCATTCGCACGTATGTCTTCATTCGTCTGTTCCAGTCGCACGAATGAGCTGTGTACCAGACCAAAAAAAAAGTCTGGAACAACTTCTTGCACGAATTTTTTCTTAAACCATTTTTATCAGTCGGGAAGCCTTCTGAAAAAGTTTGGTAAAATAAATTTGTTTGGGAAAATTATTGGGTCATTTTTCGGTTCATGTTCGGGTCAATAGTGAAGATTTTCCTGGAGAGTCTATGCAAGGGTTGAGGATGAGCAAAGTACATTCACCCTGTGGTTCTTATGTCAAACAAGTTCGATGGATACCCCATTATTCGTTGGACTTCCAGAATAGGTGAATGTTGTTAGAACACGAAAGAAAAGAGAAGATGTCAGCCGTCAGTGCTGATTTTGTGGGGTAGTCAGGAGCATCTGACTATTTATGGGCCAATCAAGTTATATTTATCCGCACAAAGAGGATTCTCATTCTTAGGGGGAATCCATGTATAGAGAGAGTAAAGACGCAATCAGAAAGTGATGATGTGAGCATGTTTCTGATGATGAATCTACATGCATGCTGATTTGTTTGATATTGTCAACTGTGGATTGGAACCTTCAACCTTTTGCCCAATACACCATATGAAGACGACAGGAGAGCACAATGTTTATATATTGGGATATGCTGAATATGAGGGGGAATTTCTGCAGGTGTTAATGTTAATCAGGTTAGCCTGTGTGAAGATTGAAGCAATGGAAAACTGTTCATGTCATTATCTGGAAAAATCAGTCATATGGGGAATTTTGCTGCTATGATGGTGTTCTGCAAAGTAAACGAAAGCTAGTGTGCCTAAATTCATTTTCAGGGATATGGTAGTAACCTGACGGACTGGCAACGTTGGCTAATATGGTTGTTCGTTTGATTCTATTGGAAACCAGAGCAAAGATTGACTGAAGATTGTAAGAGGTGTTATCTACTATTCGCAAGCAACGTCCAAGGGGGAATTTGTTGCAGCATATATAGTCATATATAGTGTGTCCGTCGCTTGACGAATAGTCTAGGCTTAATGTTATACACCTTGTAAACACATGAAACTGGGTCATTCGCAGGAGCATATGCGAATGAGACTCTGTCGTACGACTGATCCATGCTAATAGACCAGTCGTGCTACTGAGAGATGCGATTGGGGCATTCGTAAGACTGAACCATAAGAATGGTCCAGTCGTACGATTGAACCATACGCATGGTCCAGTCGTACGATTGAACCATACGCATGGTCCAATCGCACGAATGGGCCCAATCACATCTAATATGGGCCGAAGCCTATATATAACAGTTTCGATGTGTAGAAACAAGTGGGTTTTAGAGGGTTTGTGCCCGGGGCCTAGGTGCTACAGGATGAGAGGGGAGATCATGCTCGATCTCTCCTTGCCAAGAGTCTTGATTCTTAAGTTGTAACGAGCTTAAAATCGTTAGGTTTTATCAATGAAATCATTCGATTATTGTTCGTGTTATTGATTGACTTTTGGCTTATGTTGTTATTTATCCTTCCGTCAAGAACACGCTCGGATGTTTACTGATCCTGCGACTTCACAATTGGTATCAGAGCCGGTTACTGCTGGAATGATCTAACAATCATTCCAGCAACCCGAGCTCTTGATTTCTGGATCGAATTCTAGTTCTTTGACATAAAACCCACTTCGTGTTCTTATTTTTTTGCTCAAATCTTGTTGCATGTGTTGTTTGTTTGTTAAAATCAGACTCGGAATCTTCTTCAGAACATAAAAACTAATCCAGTGGTACAATTTTTGTGTTGTGTCTCGTTCAAATCATCGGATTAGGTTTTTTCAGCCTTGTGGCGGCTGCGGCTCTGGTTTTCTATGTTCAGACCCGTTCATGCGATTGGGCCATGCGACTGGGCCTTATTCATACGACTGAACCATTCGTATGGTCCATTTGTACGACTGAACCAGTCGTATGTCCATTCGTAAGAATGAACATTCATTCGCACGACTGACCCTTTCGTGTATTTCATTCGCACGACTGACCCATTCAGAGTATCCATTCGCTCGAATCACGCATTCCACGTATGTCTTCATTCATCTGTTCTAGTTGCATGAATGATTCCTTAAACCATTTTTATCAGTCGGGAAACCTTCTGAAAAAGTTTGGTAAAATAATTTTTTTGGGAAAATTATTGGGTCATTTTTCGGTTCATGTTCGGGTCAATAGTGAAGATTTTCCTGGAGAGTCTATGCAAGAGTTGAGGATGAGCAAAGTACATTCACCATGTGGTTCTTATGTCAAACAAGTTCGATGGATACCCCATTATTCGTTGGACTTCCAGAATAGGTGAATATTGTTAGAACACGAAAGAGAGAAGAGAAGATGTCAGCTGTCAGTGCTGATTTTGTGGGGTAGTCAGGAGCATCTGACTATTTATGGGCCAATCAAGTTATATTTATCCGCACAGAGAGGATTCTCATTCTTAGGGGGAATCCATGTATAGAGAGAGTGAAGACGCAATCAGAAAGTGATGATGTGAGCATGTTTCTAATGATGAATCTACATGCATGCTGATTTGTTTGATATTGTCAACTGTGGATTGGAACCTTCAACCTTTTGCCCAATATACCGTATGAAGACGACAGGAGAGCACAATGTTTATATATTGGGATATGCTGAATGTGAGGGGGAATTTCTGCAGGTGTTAATGTTAATCAGGTTAGCCTGTGTGAAGATTGAAGCAATGGAAAACTGTTCATGTCATTATCTGGAAAAATCAGTATATGGGGAATTTTGCAGCTATGATGGTGTTCTGCAAAGTAAACGAAAGCTATTGTGCCTAAATTCATTTTCAGGGATATGGTAGTAACCTGACGGATTGGCAACGTTGGCTAATATGGTTGTTCGTTTGATTCTATTGGAAACCAGAGCAAAGATTGACTGAAGATTGTAAGAGGTGTTATCTACTATTCGCAAGCAACGTCCAAGGGGGAATTTGTTGGAGCATATATATTCGTATATAGTGTGTCCGTCGCTTGATGAATAGTCTAGGCTTAATGTTATACACCTTGTAAACACATGAAACTGGGTCATTCGCAGGAGCATATGCGAATGAGACTCAGTCGTACGACTGAGCCATGCTAATGGACCAGTCGTGCGACTGAGAGATGCGATTGGGGCATTCGTAAGACTGAACCATAAAAATGGTCCAGTCGTACGATTGAACCATACGCATGGTCCAGTCGTACGATTGAACCATACGCATGGTCCAATCGCACGAATGGGTCCAGTCACATCTAATATGGGCCGAAGCCTATATATAACAGTTTCAATGTGTAGAAACAAGTGGGTTTTAGAGGGTTTGTGCCTAGAGCCTAGGTGCTGCCGGATGAGAGGGGAGATCATGCTCGATCTCCTCTTGCCAAGAGTCTTGATTCTTAAGTTGTAACGACCTTAAAATCATTAGGTTTTATCAATGAAATCATTCGATTATTGTTCGTGTTATTGATTGACTTTTGGTTATGCTGTTATTTATCCTTCTGGCAAGAACACGCTCGGATGTTTACCGATCCAGCGACTTCACAATTTAAATGAAACGTTGGATTCTAGAATTTTAAAATTGTGTAAGACACATAAAAGGGCTTTAATTATTAAAATATAGATAATATTGTAAATACTAAAATTGAACTTTGTTAAATTTTGTAGATGGCCACCAACAATAATGATAACCATCAAATCCCGTCCGCTCACTCACTATCACTAAGGACCATTCTCCAAAAGGAGCATCTAAACCATAATAATTTTATTGATTGGTTTCGAAACTTGAGAATTGTTCTCAAGCAAGACAAACGATCATATGTTTTAAACGATCTAATTCCCAATCAACCTAATGAGGAAGATTAGGAGGCTTTTATGAATAGAGTGAAATACACTGAGGACTCGGTCCAAGTGGCTTGCCTCATATTGGCAAGTATGACTCCGGATCTCCAAAAGAAGTATGAACATCATGGAGCGTACGGCATGATTACCCAGTTGAAGGAAACGTTCCAACAACAAGCAAGGGTAGAGCACTTCGAAACGGTTCGAGCACTCCATGCATGTCGTATGGATGACACCCAATCTATTTCATCTTATGTACATAAGATGAAAAGCCACATCGACCACCTCGAAAGGCTGAATAGTCCTATCTCGAAAGAGTTGGCTATGGATTTGATCCTCAACTCTTTGTCAAAAAGGTTTGACAATTTTATCATGAATTAATACATGAACAGATGGGACAAGAACATAAGTGAGCTTCACTCTATGCTCAAAACTGCCGAGGCAGCCATGGGTAAAAAGGTTTTACTCGTTCTCACCATCAATGAAGGTGGGAACAAGAAGAGGCCACACCCCGCACACAAGGCAAATGTTGCTAAGAGGAAAGGGTATGTTAGTGGAAAGGAGAAGGGAGTGGTAAGAGCATCACCACCAAAACAAGTGGAGAAGAAGCATAAGGTTGCCTCAAATGACCCATGCTTTAAGTGTGGGGAGATTGGACATTGGGCAAGAAATTGTCCAGTCCATCTCAAAGAGTTGCAAGATAAGAGGGATGCTGGGCAAAACTTAGGTACAACTTACATGATTCATATTGATCTAAATTTAATATCCTCTAACACATGGGTATTGGATACCGGATGTGGAACTCACATTTGTAACTTATTGCAGGGGTTCAAAAGAAGTAAGGACTTCAAGAAAGGGGATGTTAGCCTCTAAATTGATAATGGGGCAAAAGTTCAAGTTGAAGGCCGAGGGGACTACATCTTGAAGCTTACAAATGGTTTGGAAGCAATTTTGAACAATATTTTGTATGCTCCTAGTTTGACTAGGAACATTATTTCTATTGCCCAATTAAGACAATATGGTTATCTTTTGACATTTATTGAAAATGAAACTCATGTTTCTTAAAATGGCATATTTTATTTTAAAGCTATTCCTATGAATGGTATTTATGAATTGGTTTGTGAAAACACATTAGATGATAGCTTATTGTACCAAACCACCACTAAGAAACTGAAATTGGATTTGAGTGATACTTATCTTTGGCATTGACGTCTTGGTCATATAAACAAGAAGCGCATACAAACACTTCAAAAGAATGGTCTTTTAAAAGCAAATGAATATGATTCATTTGATGTATGTGAATCTTGTTTACAAGGTAAAATGACCAAAGCACCTTTTAGTGGCAAATCCGAAAGGGCAAAAGATTTATTAAGCATCATACGTTCGGATGTATGTGGTCCTTCTAAGCCAATGACTAGGCACCATGAAAAATACTTCATCACTTTTACCGACGACTATAGTCGATATGGTTATGTGTACTTGTTAAGACACAAAGATGAAGCTTTTGAAATGTTAAAAATCTTCCAAAATGAAGTAGAAAATCAACTTAACAAGAAAATAAAAATTCTTCGCACCGATAGAGGAGGTGAATAGCTAAGTGATGCTTTTAGAGATCATCTTAGAAGTTGTGGTATTGTCTCACAACTATCTCCACCTGGAACACCACAACATAATGGTGTGTTCGAGCGGAGAAATCGAACTCTATGGATATGGTTTGATCTATGATGGCTACAAGCTCACTGCCTCTATCATTTTGGGGTTTCGCTTTGCTCTCAGTGGCCTGTATTTCGAATATGGCCCCAACCAAGAAAGTGGAAACGACACCTTTTGAAATATGGCATGGAAGGGTTCCATCACTATCATATTTAAAGGTATGGGGTTGTGAGGCTTATGTTAAGACTCCCACCTCAAACAAGCTAGAAATCCGTTCCACTAAGTGTATCTTCATTGGATATCCTAGAGATTTTATGGGATATTGTTTCTATGATCCATTGGAACAAAAGGAGTTTGTTGCCAAGAAGGCTGAGTTCTTAGAAGCTAAGTTCCTTATGGAAGGAACTAGCAGTAGAACTGTGGATCTTGAGGAGGATCAAGAACCACAAATCGATACACACATGGTTGACACTAGCACTCAACAAGAGGATGTTGAAAATGATCAAGTGGTTGATCAATATACACAAAACGTTCGCATATCTGGTAGAACTAGTAATCTACCTGAAAGATATAGATTTTTCTTAGATGGATGCTATGTGGTAGATTCCGATCAACCAACCACCTATCATGATGCAATGTCCAATTTGGATTGTGACAAATGGCTTGAAGCCATGAACGAGATGCAATCCATGTATGACAACCAAGTATGGGACTTGGTTGAACCACCTCTTAACTCCAAGATAGTTGGAAGTAAGTGGGTTTTCAAGAAGAAAACCGATATGCATGGAAACTTGGATACTTATAAAGCTAGACTTGTAGCAAAAGGTTTCATTCAAACTCAAGGGGTTGATTATGATGAGACCTTCTCACCCGTTGCAATGCTAAAGTCTATTAGGATATTGTTTGCCATAGCTACTCATTCTGATTATGAGATTTGGCAAATGGATGTCAAAACCGCTTTCCTTAATGGATATCTTGAGGAAGATGTCTATATGGTTCAGCCTGAAGGTTTTGTCGATCAAAAACATCCTAACAAAGTATGCAAGTTAAAGAAATCAATCTATGGATTGAAGCAAGCATCAAGAAGTTGGAATCACCATTTTGATGAAGAAATAGTCAAATTTGGGTTCATCAAAAACGCTGATAAAGCATGTGTATATAAGAAAGCTAGTGGGAGCATCATCACTTTCCTAGTATTATATGTCGATGACATTCTACTATTTGGAAATAACATTCCACCATGGAAGGTGTAAAAGCCTGGCTTGGAAACTGTTTCTCCATTAAGGATCTTGGTGAAGCCGCCTATATTTTAGGAATAAAGATCTATAGGGATAGGTCAAGGCAGTTGATAGGTTTAAATCAAAGTGCATACATTGACAAGATCTTGAAAAGGTTCAAGATTGAAAACTCTAAGAAAGGTAATGTACCTATTCAAAAAGGAACGATATTGAGGAAGACTCAATGTCCAAGCTCAAAGGATGAGCAAGACAAAATGAAGGGAATCCCATATGCGTCTGCTATAGGATCCATCATGTATGCAATGATATGCACTAGACCAGACGTGTCATGCGCTTTGAGCATGATAAGACAATACCAACAAAATCCTGGAAGCAGTCATTGGATGGCTGTTAAGAACATACTTAAGTACCTAAGGAGGACTAAAGATATCTTCCTAATCTATGGATCTGGTGAAGAGGAACTCGTTGTAAAGGGTTACACGGATGCAAGTTTCCAAACTGATCAGGATGATTCACGATCACAATCGGGGTACATTTTCATCTTGAATGGAGGAGCGATCTCTTGGAAGAGCTCTAAGCAAGATGTGGTGGCATTATCAACTATAGAATCAGAATACATCGCCGCTTTATTAGCAGCTCAGGAAGCTGCATGGTTAAAGAAGTTCATTGCCGATCTAGGGGTGGTCCCTTCCATTCAGGACCCCCTAGAAATTCTTTGTGATAACGAGGGTGCGATTGCTCAGATCAAGGAACCCCGTGCACATCAAAAGACTAGGCACATTGAACGAAGATTCAACTACATAAGGGATGAAGTTGAAAAGGGAAAGATATGTATTTGCAAAGTTCACACGGATCAAAACACTGCGGATCCACTCATGAAGCTTCTTGAAAAGGCAAAGCATGAAAGTCATACTTGTGCCATGGGACTTCAATATTCTAGTGACTAGATCTGACCTTTAATTTCTGTATTGAGATATTGTAACCCTTTATTACTTGAGTGGATTATTTGGTTATAATGATTCAACTAATATTCTTGTTTTGCATGTTTAAAATCCATGAGTAAATTATTTACTCAGAACGTCCATAGTTGTTTATACTTATGGGAACAAGTATGAAGGTAAAACTATTATGAACTTGGATTGGTAGATGTTCATATGGATGAATATAGAGCAAAAGGTTACTGCCAAAGTTCATAGATATTTGTTGGATGCAAATATTGGACTGACCTGCATCTCAAACATTATTACATGGAATCTTCTTGATTGATCATAAGTAATTTTGAGTAAAGGCAAACATCATTTGGTATCCTCTGACCTGAGATACATATTGAGTCTTGATATTTACCAAATATTATACTTTGACTTAGTTCTTCGCTGTTCTGAAACATGGCAGTACATAAGTCTGAGTTCAGGTATGATATAAGGCAATTGTGAGAGACGTATGTAGACAAGATGGGATTTGTCCCTCTTATTCGTTGAGAGTAAGATGTCTAAGGCTTGATAAAGTTAAATCAATAGAGAATGATAACTCTGTGCCCCTGAGATTTAACATGACATCTATGACAAAAGGATAGATGATTGTTTCACCTAAAACATTTCAAGTATGGTACTTGAAGAGGATGATGTTATTGAATGGCAATTAGTCATACGTATTAAGGGTAGTAAACCGTTGTTAGGCGATATTTACTGCTTGCATCAATCTTCTATGAATCTTGTGCAAGTGGGATATTGTTGGATCTTATATGCCCAAGACACATACAAGATTGATGTGGTTAGTACGTTATGATCCAAGTCGGTCATACCCAATAACAAGCTATAAAAACACCAATTAATATTTATTTGTTGATAAGATCAAACAAATAAATACTGACACCAATTTAGAAAATGGGTTTTCTAAAATATTGCTTTTATAAAAGAACAACATTATGTGGATAATTTATTCATGAGAGATTGTTTGTTTCATTATTTAAGTTGGTTAAATAATAACAAATAAAAGTGTGTTATTGTTATAAAATTAAAATAGGTTTTAATTTTATAAAACTAAGGGTTGAAAGAGTGAATTATATAAAAGTTTCAAAATGGGGGGAACCCATTTTGAACCCCATTTCGGCCGCCCATATGGGCATAGGGGAACTCAACTTTTGTCTTGGCCTTTTCAAGACTTTACTCATTCATTCACTAAACCATAACCTACACTTTCTCTCTCAAACACAAAGCAACAAATTCTCTCAAAGAACAAAGCATATTTTTGGATTCAAGAAGAAAGAAAGGGCTGAAATCTCGGATTATAGGGCAGCTCTTCTAGAACTTCTTGGCTGATTTGGATTGTTCAAAAGGGATTTTATTTTAGTGCTCTTCTTCCTAACAAGATTGGGTGTTTTGTTTAGGCTTGTGGGTATACAAGTTTGAGGTCTTCTCCTTTGAAGGCTAGCCACTCAAGAACATTATCTTCTTCATCTTCTACATCTACCACAACTTGTGCAAGAAAGGTTGCATCTTTGAACACCCTATGGTTGTTTTATAGTTTGATAGCACATTATTTCACATATATTTATATGATCCTTATTCTTGGGTTTTGTTTATGTTTTTAAATGGTGAAAATTTCAGATTACTAAACATATGTTAAACCTATATTCCGCTGCGTTTTTATAGTTTAAATGGGTAAACTAGTCTTGTTTTACACGTGACAAAACCCAACACATACATACATACATACATAGATACATACATACATACATACACACATACATATATACATACATACATACATTTATAAATACATACATACATACAGATACATACATACATACATACATACATACATACATACATACATACATTCATGCATACATGCATACATACATACATACATTTTGGAAAATTTTGAACATTTCAAAAACTGCATCTTTGTGTCTTAACAAGTACACATAACCATATCAACTATAGTCGTCGGTAAAGGTAATGAAGTATCTTTCATGGTACCTAGTCATTGGCTTAAAAGAACCACATACATTCGAATGTATGATGCCTAGTAAATCTTTTGCCCTTTCGGGTTTGCCACTAAAAGGTACTTTAGTTATTTTTCCTTGTAAACAAGATTCACATACATCAAATGAATCATATTCACTTGCTTTTAAAAGACTGTTCTTTTGAAGTGTTTGTATACGTTTCTTGTTTATATGACCAAGACGGCAATGCCAAAGATAGGTATCACTCAAATTCAATTTGAGTTTCTTGGTGGTGGTTTGGTACAATGAGCTATCATATAATGTGTTTTCACGAACCAATTCATAAATACCATTAATAGGAATAGCTTTAAAATAAAATATGCCACTAAAAGAAACATGAATTTCATTTTCAATAAATGTTAAAACATAACCATATTGTCTTAATTGGGAAACAGAAATAATGTTCCAAGTCAAACTAGGAGCATACAAAATATTGTTCAAAATTGCTTCCAAACCATTTGGAAGCTTCAAGATGTAGTCCCCGCAACCTTCAACTTGAACTTTCGCCCCATTACCCATGTAAAGGCTAACATCCCCTTTCTTGATGTCATACCTCGGGCCCAGGTAGGGTGGGACGTCACAAACTAGTAATAACAAACATGGCAGCGGAAACAAACCAATATAGGAGCACAAAGGGAGAGAACATCACATGACATTTAAAGTTTAAAAGACATCCGGCGGGAAACAGATCCAACCCTAAATGTTTGCACAATTTAACATAAAATCAAATAGTAATTGTCATAATCATTTCCCAACATTGTTCAAATTTAGTTTTGGTCACACAAACAAATGCCATGGTCTCGGGGGATGATTCTAAGTCTTCCATGCTCAAAAAGAAATGGTGTCAACTAGAAAGTTGGTGAATTCAAGTGCTTAAAATTTAAAAATAAAAGGACTTAACAAAATCCTCATTTGATTTAAAGAAAAAAATCATAGTCTCAACACGTGGGGTATCATAATCAACCCTGCACTCAGTTCCCGGTTGGCCTCTTCAAAATTTGTGTTTAACCGGATATTCCCGAAAGAAGAAACTGAGCCTCAAAACAGTGAACCTTACCTGCCAGGATGGTTCATCGTAGTTTCTTAATCAAAACCTTTTACATGCTACATACGACTCCTCAGGATCTCAGTGGGGTACCTCCCTGTAGCGGGAGCCACTGTGTGTGGGGGATTCCCCAAATAGATCTATCCACATAAAACAAGCGGTTGACAAAAGAATTAATGATCATGATGTAAGTATCAGCAGGTATCCATAAATCCCACATACAAGCATCAAGTAAATCACAATTATAGTTCATAAAATAATAGAGCATGTTTCATCCCAAAACAGTAGTAAAAAGGGATCACTAGAACTCACCTCGGATAGTTAAGCAATATGAAACTTCGTGTGCCGGGAATGTCTCAAGTCTAGCACCCTAATATCAATATTAAGTGGTAAGCTACTGCTCTAAACTCAATCAATGTGTATTAAGTATGTCAAAGATTTAGTTGTCGAATTCGGTTATGATTCGATTGTTTAACGTTCCCGGTAGAGGTAAAACCGAAGAGTTTTAACGGTTATTAATGGATTTTTATAAATTTGAGTCTTAGACCAGTAGTATCATCTTAAAGACATTTTTTTTATAAGTTTTAAGTCCTTTATATATTAAATTTTTCCTCTAGTAGTTGAAAGCCTCGTTTTTACGTTTAACCCGTTAAAACGCGTTTTTACCCGAATTTGACCATTTAAAAGCTTGTTTGACCCACATTTAAAATCCTTTAAGTCTTTTAACACTTTACTTACTGTAATAACATGGTTTTAGTAAATTTCACACTTAACTTTGTTTTCTTTGATTTTTACCTCAAACGTTACCCGTTTCACACCCGATTTTAGTTAAAATCACCATTTAATCCTATATTTAGATTACTCAAACCATCCATTTAGTTCCAAATCATATTATTAACCTTTTAGAGCCTGGAATTCTGTTTTAAAAAATATTAATGCCATAGTTCACTTATTTTTAAGTGGTTTTTCCACGTTTTCGGGTCCCAAATAGGTCCAAATCACTTATAGGTCCATGACAATCACATTTTCAGCCTCTAACATCTCATTACATGCCCAAAATCATCCATAATATTCTGAAATTAACAATATAGCTCACGGTTCATACGCACCGATTACAACAACTAGCAAAAACTACAAGTTACACCCCATTTCATCCATTACACATGTGTTATAAGTTGAAATTTGCGAGAAATCATTAACAAAACCTTTTGTAACTTTGAAAGCAGATTATTATGAGCTTAAAAAGTCTATTTTGAGCAGGTTACATAGTTAGTTTCGGGAGGTTCTAAGATGTGCACGATGGATGGTGTACAAACACCCGATAGGTGGGTTTTCTTGGTGTAACCCGAGTTACACCTAAGGAATGATGTGTTCTACGAGTATGGTACCTTCAAGAACGTGAAAATCTCCTTGGGAACACGATGTTAGCCGCAAGTTTCTGCTAGAAATGAGTTTGGTAAGGTTGTGAGTGAAAAACAAAGACATATGCACGAATGAACTATAACCGAGAGGTATCGAGCTTACTCTTGGTGTTTCTCATGGTTTGTAGTGTGTTGTGAGTCGTGGATGGCTTGAAACCTCTTGGACAAGGCTGGAGAGCCTTCTAGCACGGCTGAAATGTCAACCTCTTGCAGGATACGAGCACCAAGAGTCCACAAAGTAGCACCCTCTTCAGTTGGTGCTTTGCCGAGACTTGTTTGGTGTTGGCTCACGATTTTGGCTGGAGTATTGCTAGGATTTCGAGTATGTGTGTGTGTGTGTGTTTTCTAGAGAGAAATCGAGAGAAAAGAGAGAGGGTGAGGAGGTTTGAGTGTGAGAGTGGTGTAGAGAATTGCATGTAAAGTGTATGGGTGAGGGAGAGGTGGTGAAGTAGTGAGAGGAGTGGGGAAAGGGGGCGGCCGAGATTTGGCATTATGTGGGGGGGTTTATTTTTTTTTAAATTTTAAATCTAATATGATTATTTAGTAGTATTTCTTTTTAGGATATTGAAAAATGTTAACTGATTAAATGTTGTTAGTTGATGAGTCTAGTGCATGATTATGCATGCTAGATCCGAAAATTTACAAGTTTGAGTGTGTATGCACACATTTTTAATTATTTCACTTGAGATTAAATTCTTGGTAAGGGTGACTAATTAACATACCCGGAACACTAAGTTTTTAGAAGGAAAAACTTGAACTAGCTATAAGACACAAAGTCACATTAATCATGTAAAAGCAAGTAATATCAATTGATGATTCTAATGACACTGATATAATTAGATTGTTTCTGTTATTAGTACTCATGATATGGGTAATGATGCAATTAGATTAAGGTTAAGATAATGACCTTGAGGTTGGTTGTCACATTCTCCCACCGTTTAAGAAATTTCGTCCTGAAATTTTAGCTTCTTATAGCTCTGGATCGGGTGGGTTTAAAGAGATGTGGGTATTTCTTCCTCATCTCGCCTTCTAGTTCCCAAGTGAATTCAAGTCCTCATCTCGAATTCCATCGGACTTTTACCTTGGATATACGGCTCCGTCTGAGTTGCTTGACCAAGCGGTCAGTGATCTCAACGGGTCCTTCCATGAAGTTTGTCTTGCTATTGATTCTGGCCTCCTTTATAGGTAGCTCTAAGGTTTTGTCTATCATGCACTTTTTCAGGTTAGACATGTGGAATGTTTCATTTATGTGTCCTAGCTCTTGAGGTAATCTCAACTGATACGCCACTGGTCCAATTCTAGATAATATCTCAAATGGTCCAACGTATCGAGGACTTAACTTTCCTCTCTTTCCAAACCTCACGGTTCCTTTCCATGGTGCGACTTTCAACATTACTCTGTCACCTACTTGAAACTCTAATGGTTTTCGCCTCCTATCTGCGTATTTCTTTTGTCGGCCTCGGGCTGCTCTCAACCGTTCCTTGATCTTGTATATCTTATCGGTGGTTTCCAATACGATGTCGGGTCCCATCACTTGGCTATCACCGACTTCACTCCAACTCAACGGTGACCGGCATTTCCATCCATAAAGAGCTTCGTACGGGGCTGCCTTTATACTTGAATGGTAGCTATTATTATTGGAGAATTCCACCAGAGGGAGGTGGTTATCCCAATTTCCACCAAAATCAATTACGCAAGCCCTCAGCATGTCCTCTAGGGTTTGAATAGTTCTTTCACTTTGTCCGTCCGTTTGTGGATGATAGGCAGTGCTTAAATCTATTCGGGTTCCCAAAGCTTGCTGGAGGGATCTCCAAAATCGAGAAGTGAATCGACTATCCCGATCGGAGATGATCGATAAAGGTACGCCATGTCTAGTCACTATTTCATTGACATATAATTGGGCCAATTTAGTCATGTTGTAGTCTTCTCGGATTGGCAAAAAGTGAACAGACTTTGTGAACCTATCAACGATCACCCATATAGCATCGTGGCCCTTCAAAGTCCTTGGTAACTTTATGACGAAGTCCATCGTGATATTATCCTATTTCCACTCCGGGATTTCGGGTTGTTGAAGCGTCCCCGAAGGCTTCTGATTCTCAGCTTTTACCATGGCTCAGGTCAGACACTTTCCAACATACTCGGTGATTGATCTCTTGATCCCAGGCCACCAGAAAATGGTCTTTAAGTCCTGGTACATTTTATCATTTCCAGGGTGAATCGAGTACTTAGTCTTGTGGGCTTCGTCGAGGATTATCTCTCGAATTCCCCCGTACTTTGGCACCCATGATCTTCCTTTGTACTTGTATACACCGTCGTCACTCCTCTTAAGTTGCTTTTCCATTCCGGTTAGCCCTTCTTCCTTTAACCTTTCCTCTTCGAGTGCTTTGCTTTGAGCTTCTTTCAGTCTTACGACAAGGTTAGTGTATACATTCATCCTTAAGGCTCGCACACGAAGAGGCTTTTCTCTCTCCTTTCTGCTCAAAGCATCTGCCACAACATTGGCCTTACCGGGATGATAACGGATTTCACACTCATAGTCATTTCACAACTCAACCCATCTTCTCTGACGCATGCTTAGAATCTTTTGGTCAAGAATGTGCTGTAAGCTTCTATGGTCGGTGTAAATGACGCACTTCGTGTCATAGAGGTATTGCCTCCACATTTTGAAAGCAAACACCACGGCACCTAATTCCAGATCGTGCGTAGTGTAGTTCTTCTCATGATCGTTCAGTAGTCTAGATACATAGGCAATGACCTTGTTGCGTTGCATTAGTACGCATCCCAGTCCTTGACGTGAGGTGTCACAATAGACTACGAAGTCTTCGACTCCTTCTGGGAGGGCCAGAATAATTGCACTGCACAGCTTTTCCTTAAGCGTTTCAAATGCATCATTTTGCTCGTGTTCCCACATAAAGGTTTTGTTCTTCTTAGTCAGTGCGGTCAAGGGTTGCACAATGAGCGAGAAGACCTTTATGAATCGTCGGTAGTATCCGGCCAGTCCTAAGAATTGCCTTATCTCAGTTGGAGTTTTAGGAATTTTCCAATTCTTTATGGCCTCAATCTTGGAAGAGTCGACTTGAATCCCATTCTCATTCACCACATGCCCTAAGAATTGAATCTCACGCATCCAGAATTCACATTTCGAAAATTTGGCATATAGTTGCTCATTCTTGAGTAGCTCAAGAATCAGCCTGAGATGCTTTTCGTGCTCTTCCTTACTACCAGAGTAGATCAGGATGTCGTCAATAAACATGATCACAACTTGTCAAGATAAGGGCGGCATACCCGGTTCATGAGGTCCATGAACGCTGCTGGTGCATTAGTCAGTCCAAAGGGCATGACTAAGTACTCATAGTGTCCATACCTAGTTCGAAAGGCCGTCTTAGGTATGTCTTCTTCTCTTATCTTCAGTTGGTGGTATCCGGATCTCAAATCTATCTTGGAGAAATAACTTGCTCCCTGTAGTTGGTCGAATAGGTCGTCTATCCTCGGAAGTGGGTAGCGGTTCTTTATGGTCAGCTTATTGTGTTCTCTGTAATAGATACACATACGTAGGGTTCCGTCTTTCTTTTTCACAAACAGTACCGGGGCACCCCACTGAGAGACACTTGGACGTATGAATCCCTTGTCCAGTAGTTCTTGAATGTGCATCATCAGTTCCTTCATTTCAGGAGGGGCGAGTCGATACGGCGCCTTGGCTACTGGTGCAGCACCAGGCAGCAAATCTATTTGGAACTCAACCTGTCGATTCAGGGGAAGTCTTGGTAGGTCTTCCGGACACACTTCTGGGTATTCAGAAACCACTGGGATATCTACAATCTTCTTCTCCTCTTCGGTCTTCATCACATAGACTGTGAAAGCGGAGCATCCCTTCATTAAGCTCTTGGTAGCTTTTAAATGGGATATCATGGGGTATAAAGTGTTACTCCTTTCGCCTTATACCACTAACACTTCCTTGTCGTTCAACGGTATCTTGAGTAGGCGTTCATTGCATACAATTTCGACTATATTCTTAGCTAGCCAGTCCATACCAACAACCACATCAAATCCTCCAAGCTTAATGGGCATCAGATTTATTTTAAATGTATTTCCATTTAGATTCATTGACCAATCCTTGATGATTTCATTAGTTTCTAAAATGTTGGGTCAGCTAATTCAACGGTAAACGTATCGGCTAAGATACACGCATCTAGGTCAATCAGAGATCTAAAAGCACTAGAGACAAAACTAGCAGTCGCTCTAGTATCAAACAAAACAGTGGCAGGATGGTTGTTTACAAGGAATGTACCGTTAACTACATCAGGTTCCTTTTGAGCTCCAGCTAGATCCATCACAAATGCTCTTCCCTTGGGTTTGTTGAGTTTGTCATCCTTGTCTCTACCCAGCTATGGACACTTGTTCCTCATGTGTCCGGGATCCCTACATTCATAACATTGTTTTCCTGGTGTGTATGTGCAGTCTTTGATCAGGTGCCCAGTCCTTTTGCACCTAAAGCAGGGCATTGGGTTGCACTCCCCTTGATGGTGTACTTTGCACTTGTTGTAAAATGGGTTGGTTCCCGTGTATAGTTTTCGCGTTTTACCACCCTGATCATTACGTCTTGCGTTCTCCAACCCCTTTCTACTCACCCCGCTACTATTTCCAACCGCTCGCTTTGCTTCGAATCACTTCCTCTTCTCATTGATTGGCTTCCTCCTTTCTTCAGTCCTAACTTGCTCAGCCCTAACCTATTCGGTCCTATCTTGCTCAGTCCATCCGGCTCTGACCAAGTCATCAGTTAAGCTATAGGTGAAGTCAACCGCAGCTTGCAGGTTCAGAGGCTTGGAGGATCGAACCATTCCCCTAACTCTGGGATGTAACCCCCAGATGAATCGTGCTACACCCTTAGATTCAGGTGTCACCAGATGGGGAACCAGTCGAGATAGGGCTAAGAAACGATTGATGTACTTCGTGTAGTTGGGGCCTTTCATTTCCAGACCCAAGAATTCTGACTCTAGCTTCTCAAGTTGATTGATGGGGAAATATTTGTTGGTTAACAGCTCTCTAAATTCGGTCCAGCTTATTCGATTTGCAGCATTCCTTCCGCATGCTTGAGTGATCGACTTCCACCACTCCAATGCCGATCTTTTCAGTGATTAAGAAGCAAATCTCACCATATGGTCCATTTTGCATTCGCTGATGTCCAATACAGCCTCCATCTTATCAATCCATCTATAAGTCTCTATAGCACCCTTAGTGCCATAGAAGTCCTTAGGTTTTCATGCCATAAAGGTCTTATAGGAGCATCCATTCCTTAACGCCTCAGATTCCTCGTTGTGGTCCTCGTTGTTTTCAGTCCCGGTACTACCTCCGGCAACGTTCCGGTCAGCATTGATCTGAGCGATGATGGTTGGTATAGCGTGAGCAATCTACTGTGCTACGAGATTTGCTATCCTCTTGTCATTCCCTGGGTTAGCATTCTCCCCGATAGGAGTCTCTGGAGGAGTAGGAGGTTGGTTTCTGGTTCGCCTTGCTCCTTCATGGCGACCTCGGTAGGCTCCTTGCCTTCCGATACGCGTTCCTCTTCTGGTAGGCATTCTGATAGTATCACAGATAAAGTCGTTTAGCGTCTCATAATTTGTTTCAAACAATCTATACATCAATACCCTACAAGGTTTCTTCTATATGAGGAGAGAATACGGTGTATATTCATACACGGCCCTCCAAATTTCCCACACTTTACTAATTAACAATTTAAACAATCATTAGGAATGGCATAGCCCAACACCATGAAATACATAACACATGGCAGTTAATCATAAATGTTTCAACATCATTGCATCATAGCAAGCAGTTCAAAATAAGACAAGGTTAATAGTATTAGAGTCAAGCTCTTATAAATTGGAAGGTGCCATCACCCCCCATGAATAATAATAATAATCATAATAGTGTCAGATAGCAATAAGATTGTTTCCTTCAACTATTCAAAAGACAGATATTTTCCCCTTCTACATGTCGCCTTCACATCCACTTCTTCTTCAGCCATCCAAGCCATCCAGAGTTCTTCTTCTTTTGTTCCTGTTCCAACCTCTGCACCCCATGTGAAGCCATCATAGCCTGGAATTGAGCAGACTGGGAGGTCCGGGTAGCATGCTGAAGAGTCAGTTCGTGGCGGCGAACGGTCTTCAAAATCTCCTCCAGTGCTGCATCAGAGGGTCCTACGTCACTTGCCCGGCGGCTGGACTGAGAGTACCTATCACTAGCTAATACACTAGGGCCATCGTGCAGGCTACGTCTCGGGGGCATCAGATGTTCCTCGTGTAAGTGATATTGAAGCGGATCCACTATTGGTGGCATAGGTGTCGGTGTCCTAACAGACGGTGGAGGAGGAGGTGGCATCCTAAATGAGACTGAAGGTCTAGGCCTAGCACTCTTGCGTGGACGAGTGACAACACGTGCTCCCCTATTCCCGATAGGTGGGATAGGTGAGTGAGCAGAAGCAGCAACATGTGGAGAGTGGGAGCGTGTCCGACTCCGAGAAGGTGTCGTCGAAGAAGAGTCCTCAGAAGCTTCAGTTCCTCTGACATGACGGATATCCAACCCAGGTGTCCACACCTCCTAAGATATTCCTCATACTCAGTTTGCTATATTGCTTTCTTGGTGTCCCCTGTCAGTGCACTGCCCTCAGTAGGGTAAGCAGGTGCCTTTCGTTTGTCAGCCATAGTTTTGTTTCCTGTAAAAAGACATCATGAGTAATTTGGTTTCTCATAGCTTATGATAATCTTACTAGTAATAGTATACTCATAGTACTAGTGATGGCAATAGTATCAGGAATCTCTATGTATCCTTTATCAGTGATATTAGAATCAATTGTTTCTCAAATTAATATCAGGTAAAACAGTTCATCTTTAAAATTTCATTTCAAATTCCCAGTCAAAATAAGCTTCAAAATCATCAACGCCAATCATAAAAGTCCAAATATTACCTAAAGGTTCGTGATGGAAATTACACGTCTGGTAAATTCATGATTACGTTGATCAAGTGTAATTATCAATTTACCCAACCCGATTATTCCAACACTTCCCACAAGGACAGTCCTATGGTATCAGGGTTGTAGCCTAAGGTCTACTATGGTATTCTCGACTTCTCTACAACCTTTGGCTCTGATACCAATCTGTCACACCCCAGGCCCAGGTAGGGAGGGACGTCACAGACTAGCAACAACAAACATGGCAGCGGAAACAAACCAATATAGGAGCACAAAGGGAGAGAACATCACATGGCATTTAAAGTTTAAAAGACATCAAGCGGGAAACAGATCCAGCCCCAAATGTTTACACAATTTAACATAAAATCAAATAGTAATTGTCATAATCATTTCCCAACATTGTTCAAATTAAGTTTTGGTCACACAAACAAATGCCATGGTATCGGGGGATGAGTCTAAGTCTTCCATAACAGCTAAGAGTCTTCACGGGTTACCTAAAACATGCTCAAAAAGAGATGGTGTCAACTAGAAAGTTGGTGAATTCAAGTGCTTAACATTTAAAAATAAAAGGACTTAACAAAATCCTCATTTGATTTAAAGAAAAAAAAATCATAGTCTCAACATCGTGGGGGTATCATAATCAACCCTACGCTCAGTCCCCGGTTGGCCTCTTCAAAATTTGTGTTTAACCGGATATTCCCGAAGGAAGAAACTGAGCCTCATATGGAAAGTTATGGTTTCTTATGTAATTTAGGGTGTTACACCATTAGATTAATGATCTAGGCTAAATAATTATGCACAAGTGATTATTAACCTCATATGACTTGGTTATAAAATTTCGGTAAAATTTACAATTTAGACCCTCAAGTTTCATGTAAGGCCCCGATCCCGGGCACCTCATAGTTGGTCAATCATTGCACATAAAACATACATTTACAAATATTTTAAATAGACATTCGCAGCGGAAACATTCAAAAGAGATATCTCATTTCATCATAAAAGCTTTTGCAAACGATACATCATTAGTCAATTACAAAATAGTCATATACAGTGACTTTTAGTGGTGAGAGGGTTCCTTAAGTAATACTGTTTATGCGAATCCTCAACAAACACCACCTTGTTTTCTAAATACATTCAGCAATATATATTACAAAAATATTAACAAAGTAATGCCATCCCTAAAGAGCTGAGTAGCCGCCTCGTGCCATCCTCAGCAACACTACCTGTCATCTGGAAACACATAAAAAGTCAGCGTTGCTGAGTGAGTTCTAGTTTTATAATAAAACATACTTTTCCTTTATTAAAACCGTTCTTACATACATGCGATCACACAACATACGTACACGTAGATAATATTATTATTATCTTCATCATTCATTCATTAGCTTTCATTCGTGTACTGTTCATCATTATCATTCATGTTCGTTCATAAACTCTTTCTTTCGTTCATACGTTTATTATTTTCATTCATACATTCAATACGTTCATTCGTACGTTCATTACATTCGGTGACATGTACGATACCCCGAACCTACTGCTGGTGTTGGACCTGTGGTAATCAACCACGAACGTTGTGCACTACTGCTGATCCAGTCACCTAGGGTATGTACATGCACCACTTATCTTTCCTTTTTCATTCTGGATCAATGCCATATGCTATACCCCGAACATTGTGCACTACTGCGGGTGCTGGACCTGTGATGATCAATCATGAATGTTGTGCACTACTGCTGATCCAGTCACCTAGGGTAAGCGGCAAGGATCCCATACATACATATGGTCAATCACAAAGACTGACCCCAATGTGCATCCTTCGGGGTAGCTAACCCGCACACCGTTGAGCTAACACCTGCCAGGGGTGTGCACCTCCATACGTTTGCTTGCAAGATTTTCTTACATTCATTCGTTCATTCATTAATGCATGCATTCATTCATCATGTTCCTCTTTCATTATCTTTCACTTTACGTTCTTATTATTTTCGTTTCATTCATTAACATAGCACGTAAAGTCAAGAAAAGATAAACATACATCGACATAAGGAACATTGATATTTACAAATAATCAGTCATTACCATCATATAAGGCTACATCATACTTATCATACATACATCTTGCATACACATCTCTCCTCATTCACATCAGCCCTATTTGGGCGATTGGACATACTTCAGTCGCATGGCCTTCATGCGACTGAATCATGCGATTGGGCAACTATGCGAATGGGCATAAAATCGTGCGAATGGACCTCCTATCATGCGAATGTACTCTATACGAATGGGCTTCTATGCGACTAACCCTCAGTCATGCGACTGAACTACTATGCGACTGGACTTATGCGACTGAACTCCCAGTCACATGACCTGTCGTGCGACTGAATCCCCAGTCGTGCGACTGAGCCTCAGTCGTGTGATTGAATGTCAGTCGTTCCTCAGTCGTGCGATTGGCCCTTCAGCCGCCTAGCCCTAACTGGGCAGCGATTGGAGTTCATCCCGAACAGCAGACGCGACATACGGCCTTCAAACTCCTCTAAACTCATTTCCAGCCCAAATTAGCCCTCCTAAACCGTAGAGAATCATACTATGACATCCTACAAGCACATACAAGTCCAAAATCGCACTCTAAACACATTACGTACAATTACACCCAAATGGGTCAAACTCATACATTTCGAAAACGGGTTTAAATGTGTTCCAGCCCCAAAATCGTTTGAAAACAAGAAAATGTGGGGTCCTAGAACTCACACAAACGAGAAGAAGATGAAGAGCTTCGTTTGGACTAGTCACTCGTCAAGTTTCGAGCCCGAATCACCACTTTTCTCTCTTTTTCTCTTCTTTCTCTTTTCTTTCTCTCTGCTCTTCTTCCCGACTGAAATTTTGCAAGAGTGGGGGAGGGAGATGGCTGCCCCTCCTTTATAGTTACATCTCAGTCGCCCAAACTCCAGCCAACTGGGCCTCCAGTCGCCTGAACACCATGCGACTGGACCTCCAGTCGCATGAGTTCCATGCGGTTGAACCTTCAATCGTCCGAGCATCATGCGATTGGACCTCCAGTCGCATGTTTTCCATGCGACTGAGCCTCCAGTCGCATGACACTCCAAAAAGTCAAACTTCCGGGTGTTACAAGTCCACCCCCTTATTTAGGTTTCGTCCCCGAAACCTGTTATTCCTCGAAAAATCATGGGTAATGCTGCCTCATTTCTTCTTCGTTTCCCACGTTGATTCGGATCCTTTCCTGTGCCGCCACTGTACACGCACAAGAGGAACCACTTTATTTCTCAGCCTCTTCTCCTTTCGATCGATGACCGCCACTGGTTTCTCCACATAATTGAGCCGTTCGTCTACCTCGATATCCTCCAGTAGGACGATCATAACCTCGTCCGCCAGACACTTCCTCAGATGAGATACGTGGAAGGTCGGTTGAATTCCACTTAACCCATTGGGTAGATCCAACCTATAGGCCACCTCTCCTACTCGAGCAATGATTCGGAAAGGGCCTATATACCTGGGGCTCAACTTGCCCCTCTTTCTGAACCGAATGATACCCTTCCAAGGTGAGACCTTCAACATAACCCGATCACCCACCTGGAACTCAATCGGCCTGCATCGTTTATCAGCATACGACTTTTGTCTGTCTTTGGCTGCCTTCATGTAGGCCTTGATCCTTTCGAGCTTTTCAGTCGTAGCCTCTATCACTTCGACGCTCCCTAATTCCTTCTGACCAATATCACCCCATCAAACGGGTGTCCTGCATCTCCTACCGTATAGCATCTCATAGGGTGGCATGCCAATGCTGGCATGATAGCTGTTGTTGTATGAGAATTCGGCTAACGGTAAGTGGTCATCCCAACTTCCCCCAAAGTCAATAACACATGCCCGGAGCATGTCCTCCAAAGTCTGAATGGTCCTTTCTGACTGACAATCAGTTTGAGGATGATAGGCAGTGCTAATATGTAATCTCGTCCCTATGGCATCGTGGAATTTCTTCCAGAATTTTGATGTAAACCGGGTGTCACGATCGGAAACAATTGACACCGGTACACCGTGACGAGTCACAATCTCCTTGATGAAATGATCGGCCAACCTCTCGGATGAATATGTCTCATGCATCGGTAAGAAGTGAGCACTCTTCGTCAAACGATCAACAATCACCCATATAGCATCATACCCTTTTGGGGTACATGGCAGCTTCGTGATAAAATCCATGGTGATGTGCTCCCACTTCCATTCCGGTATATCCAAAGGTTGAATCTTTCCATTTGGCTTTTGGTGCTCGGCCTTCACTTGTAAACAAGTAAGGCATTTACTCACGTACTCCACCACATCATGCTTCATACCCGGCCACCAATAATCTTTCTTCATGTCTTGGTACATCTTGGTAGCACCGGGATGAATGGAGTATCGAGTCTTGTGGGCTTCATCCATGATCTTTACCCGTAGATCCCCAAAACAAGGAATCCACATCCGCCCAAATCGGGTTCTAACACCAGTTGTGTTTTCACCCAACTCCGCGACCAGACCTCTCATTCTTTCAGAGTTAAGATGATCTTCTTTCAGTGCCTCATCTTGAAACTCCTTGACTTGCTTCATCACGTCTGAGGTCATAATCAGCTGGTAAGCCTTCACCCGAATCGGCTCGGGCCTCTCTTTTCGGCTAAGTGCATCCGTCACCACGTTGGCTTTGCTCGGATGGTAATGGATCTCACAATCATAATCCTTTATAAGCTCCAACCATCGCCGTTGCCTCATATTCAAATCCTTTTGCTCGAAGAAGTACTTCAAGCTCTTGTGGTCGGTAAAGATGGTGCACTTTGTCCAGTAGAGATAGTGCTTCCAAATCTTAAATGCAAAGACCACAGTTGCTAGCTCCAAGTCATGAGTAGGATAGTTAACCTCATGAACTTTCAACTGTCAGGATGCATAGGCTATAACTTTTCCCCTCTGCAATAACACGTACCCCAACCCCGAGTAGGAAGCATCAGAATAAACCACCAGATCTTCACTTCCCTCGGGCAATGACAGAATATGAGCTTGGGTCAATCTCGCCTTCAATTCTTCGAACACCTTCTCTTGAGCTTGACCCCATACGAACTTTAATCTTTCTGGGTCAGCTTGGTTATTGGAGAAGCGATCTTTGAGAAGTCTTGAATGAATCTTCTATAATAGCCCGCCAAACCCAAGAAACTTCGGATCTCAGATGGCGTCTTTGGAGACTTCCATTGCATCACCGCTTCCACCTTTGCCGGATCAACCATAATCCCCTCCGGATTTACCACGTGACCCAAGAATTGAACTTCATGCAACCAGAATGCGCACTTGGAGAATTTAGCATACAACTTCTCCCTTCTCAATGTCTCTAGAACCTCTCGAATGTGACCGGCATGCTCAGTCTCACTCTTCGAATAAATCAAGATATCATCGATGAATACAATCACTGATTTATCCAACATCGGCTGGCACACCCGGTTCATCAGATCCATAAAAGCAGCTGGCGCATTGGTCAAACCAAAAGACATGACGAGAAACTCGTAGTGACCGTAGCGCGTGCGAAAAGCTGTTTTAGGGATATCCTGCTCTTTCACTTTCAGTTGATGGTAGCCCGATCGAAGATCTATCCTTGAAAACCAACTGGCACCCTGAAGTTGATCAAACAAGTCATCGATTCTCGGCAAGGGGTAACTGTTCTTCACCGTCAGCTTGTTCAACTCATGGTAGTCTATACACATTCTTATACTACCGTCCTTCTTCTTTACAAATAGGACCGGAGCACCCCAAGGTGAGATACTCGGTCTAATAAACCCCTTATCTAGCAGCTCTTGTAACTGCTCCATCAACTCTTTCATTTCCGTCGGGGCCAATCGATACGGTGCTTTGGCAACAGGTTGGGCGCCTGGTATCAGATCAATCTGGAACTCGATCTCTCGGTCAGGTGGCACCCCCGATAAATCTTCGGGAAACACATCTGGAAAATCACACACCACCGAAACATCGGATAGTTGTGGTGTTGGCGTTTCTACATCCTTTTAATAACATAAGAAGGCGCTACATCCACGCCTCATACATTTTCCCGCCACCGCCATTGAGATCACCTTCGGAATCGTCATGACCCGATCCCCATAAACAGTTACCGAACTCCCGTCAGGCGCTATCAAACGAATCATCTTCTTCCTACACACTATATTCGCCTCGAAGTCCGCCAACCAAACCATCCCAAGCACCAAATCAAAACCACCCAAACTCATCGCAAATGGTCTAACCGGAAATTTGTGGCCCTCTAATTCCACGTCACAACCCTCTATCACCTCGGAAATCCTGGTAGATTTACCTATCGCAGTTTCTACATCAAACGGTACGTCCACCCGTCTACGACTAACAGGCAGTTTGGCACAGAAAGCAGCAGAAATAAAACTCCTACTGGCACCCGAATCAAATAATATAGAGGCTAAAGTTTGGTTCACCAGAAACGTACCGGACACAACATCAGGGTCTGTCCTAGCCTCTTCCTGCGTCATCGTGAATGCCCTGGCGCTTGCCTTCGATCCTTCATTCCCCGTCTTCTTCACGCCGGAACTCTCAGACCTCGGCTTCTTGCAGTCTTTGTTCATATGGCCACTCTCCCCGCAGTTAAAGCACCTCATGCTCTTACACTCTCTAGCCATATGACCAGGCTTTCCACACTTGAAACAAACATTCAGCCCTAGTCAGCACTCCCCACCATGCTCTTTTCCACATTTACCACACCTTTTCGGTCCCGTACCTAATGTGGCTACACGGTGGTCATCCACCCATGCCTTTTTGTTACTCGTCGAGGCGTCACCCCGACCAAACCTCTTCCCGTTCCAATTCCCGTCACCACCCTTCCTATTACCATCAGCCACCACCACCACTGCCCTTTCATCATACAGTCTCCCCGCCAAGTCCACCGCCGACCTAAAGGTGATTGGTCGGGCGGCGATCATATGCCTGCGAATATCCGCTGGCAAACCCTGAATATACCTCTTGATCTTTCGCGTCAGAGGTGTCACCTGATCCGGCACCAGACGTGCCATTTCGTTGAATTTCGTGGTGTACTGTTGGTGGGTCATCGTCCCCGCTTCCAGCTACAGGAACTCTCTCTTAACTTTATCCATTTCTCGATGAGGACAGAACTCCTCGATCACCAACCTTTTCAGCTCGGACCATTTCATTTTGCCAATGGCCCTGCTACCCTCAGCTTGGACTATGTTGAACCACCAGCATAGAGCCGAATCCGTGAAAGAGTAGGTAGCGAACTTCACTTTATGGTCCTCACGGCACTCGTTGATATCGAGGATACCTTCCATTTCTCTCACCCATCGATGAGCAGCAGCGGCAGTACCATTACCGTCAAAAGTAGGGGGCTTACACCTCATAAATGCCCCGTAATTACAGCCCCGCGCTGTCTCATGCACCGGCTCCTCCTCCTCTTCCTCTTCATCATCAGAAAGAACCGTTTCCGGCCCTGCTTGCTCCTGCCTTCCTGAGAACATGTTCCTCTCTTTCCTTTCATCTTCTCGAACAGCCTTAATCACTTCGGTCACCACAGACGGTAAGATTGTCTGCATGAACTGATGCACCTCTTCAACCACTGCCTCTTTTACCGAGGCTCTCAAATTGGCGCTCTTGTCTACACCCTCCTGATGAGGGGTCTCGTGTTCTTCATGAACCACTTTCTCCACCCTTGGTCTTCCTCTTGTGGCCCGTGGTTCAGCACCACGTCCGCCACCACCTCCACCCCGTGAAGCCTTAGAAGATCTACCGCCAGCCATTCTCTATCGCACACTGAAAGATTCAAACACCAACACGGTCATTCAAGGGAATAGCTCAGTTTATGTCAAGTATAGCAAGTCCCTATTTATAGTGGCCAGTTGTGATTCGCCACCTACTTTACTCTTCGTACCCTGAGCATTACCTGTCCTGACTACATTAGTATCTAAATCTAACAGTAACACATAAACACATAACATGCGCACATAAATTCTTGTTAACATTACGAAAATACCTTATGGCACGCAGCTATTCAGATTGGCATTCCTTCCCTTTCCGTCCCATTCTCAGTTTAAGTTAAGGTTTATTTTGAAAATTTACCCGTTTCACTTAAACTTTGGCTCTAATACCAACTTGTAAGGCCCCGATCCCGGGCACCTCACAGTTGGTCAATCATTGCACATAAAACACACATTTACAAATATTTTAAATAGACATTCGCAGCGGAAACATTCAAAAGAGATATCTCATTTCATCATAAAAGCTTTTGCAAGCGATACATCATTAGTCAATTACAAAATAGTCATATACAGTGACTTATAGTGGTGAAAGGGTTCCTTAAGTAATCCCGTTTATGCGAATCCTCAACAAACACCACCTTGTTTTCTAAATACATTCAGCGATATATATTACAAAAATATTAACAAAGGAATGCCATCCCAAAAGAGCTGAGTAGCCGCCTCGTGCCATCCTCAGCAACGCTACCTGTCATCTGGAAACACATAAAAAGTCAGCGTTGCTGAGTGAGTTCTAGTTTTATAATAAAACATACTTTTCCTTTATTGAAACCGTTCTTACATACATGCGATCACACAACATACGTACACGTAGATAATATTATTATTATCTTCATCATTCATTCATTAGCTTTCATTCGTGTACTGTTCATCATTATCATTCATGTTCGTTCATAAACTCTTTCTTTCGTTCATACGTTTCTTACTTTCATTCATACATTCAATACATTCATTCGTACGTTCATTACATTCGGTGACATGTACGATACCCCAAACCTACTGCTGGTGCTAGACCTGTGGTAATCAACCACGAACGTTGTGCACTACTGCTGATCCAGTCACCTAGGGTATGTACATGCACCACTTATCTTTCCTCTTTCATTCTGGATAAATGCCATATGCTATACCCCGAACATTGTGCACTACTGCGGGTGCTGGACCTGTGATGATCAATCACGAACGTTGTGCACTACTGCTGATCCAGTCACCTAGGGTAAGCGGCAAGGATCCCATACATACATATGGTCAATCACAAAGACTGACCCCAATGTGCATCCTTCGGGGTAGCTAACCCACACACCGTTGAGCTAACACCTGCCAGGGGTGTGCACCTTCATACGTTTGCTTGCAAGCCTTTCTTACATTCATTCGTTCATTCATTAATGCATGCATTCATTCATTATGTTCCTTTTTCATTATCTTTCACTTTACGTTCTTATTATTTTTGTTTCATTCATTAACATAGCACGTAAAGTCAAGAAAAGATAAACATACATCGACATAAGGAACACTGATATTTTGTAACACCCGGGGATTTGACCATTTGATAGGTTGTGCGACTGAGCCTCAGTCGCCTGGGATTTATGCGACTGGAGGTTCAACCGCATGCTATTCGGCCGATTGAAGCTCAACCGTACGATTGGAGTTCAACCCCTCGAATGAAGAACAAACCGCATGGAACACATGCGACTGGGGTCCAATCGCATGGCGTTCATGCGACTGAAGGTCCAGTCGCCCTTGGACCAGACGCGACTGAGCTGTGGGTATAAAAGAGGAGCAGCTCCACTCTCCTTCCCAACACTTCAGTCGGGGAAAGGGAGCAGAGAGCGACCGAGAGCAGAGAAGAAAGAGGGAAAGTGCTGACCGAGCTCCGGATTTGTCGTGAGGCTAGCCAAATCGAAGCTCATCAACTTCTACCTGTTAATGTGAGTTCTAGGACCCCTCATTTACATGTTTTCTAACGATTTTGGGGCTGGAATCACATATAAACCCTATTTTTGAAATAGTGTAAGTTTGACCAATTTGGGTAAATCTTGAGTATTATGTTTTTAGCAAGAATTAGGACTTGTTTACGTTTGTATGATGTCCTAGTATGAATCCTTGAGACTTGGGAGGGTCGAATTGGGCTGAAATTGGGTTTATGATGAGTTTGGGGGCGGGGGTCCGCGACTGCAGTTATGAAGAACTCCAGTCGCTGCCCAGTTAGGGTTATGCGACTGAAGGGCCATTCGGCCGATTGAGGAATAGTTGATGTCCAATCGCACGATTGAGGCTCAGACGCGCGATTGAGCCTCAGTCGCACGATGGGCTATGCGATTGGGGGTTTCGGTCGCATAGATTCAATCGCAGAGTAGTTCAGTCGTACGGTTAAGAGTTAGTCGCTTAAACCCTGTCGCATAGTGTCTAGTCGTACGGAAGGAAGTCCAGTCGCACGATTGTATGCCCATTCGCATGACAGCCCAATCGCACAGTCCAGTCGCATGGAGGGCATGCGACTGGGATAGGTTCAGTCGCCCATGAAGGGCTGATGTGAATGATGATGCTATGTATGATTACGTATGTATGATGCTATGTATGATGATGAATGTATGATGGATGTGTATGTTCCTTGTGATTGTGTATGTTTATCTTTCCGAAACTTTACGAATAACGAGAATGAATGAATGAAGTATTATGTAACGTAAAGTGAAAGATAATGAAAGAGGAACACGATGATGAATGCATGTATTAACGAATGAACGAAAAGAAGAATGATGATGAATACATGCATTAATGAACGAATGAATTAAGTCTTGCAGCATTGAATAACGCGATTGGTCCTTCTCTGTGATCGACCATGGTCATGGTACCTCTACCGCTTACCTCTAGTACCGTGGCATACGTTTTGTTGTTCATATGTTGACTTCGGACCGGTAGCTAATAACGATCGGGGTATAGCATAAGGTATTGGTACAATTCACCTTTCAATGTGCAAGTAAGTATGAAACGGGATTCTTGTCATTCGACCACAGTAATCATAGCCGAGTGCTATGAAGTGGGTAAAGCCTGACAGAATCCATACGAGAAGTTAAAGATAACGATGTATAACGAACGATGAAGATAATAATGAATATTATCTCTGTGTACGTATGATGTGTGAACGCATGTATGAAAGGATACTTTTAAATAAGTAAAAGTATGTTTTATTATAAAACTAGAACTCACTCAGCAACGCTGACTTTTTATGTGTTTTCCAGTTGGCAGGTAGTGTTGCTGAGGATGGCACGAGGCGACTACTCAGCTCTTTTGGGATGGCATTCATCTTTTGATTATGCTGCCACATCATGTGTTGTGGGCCCGTAATGCACGCAACACATCATGTTGTATGCAAGTGCAAGATTTCTTGAGAATCCTGATAAACAGGATTATTTAAGAAATCTTCTTTATGAAGAAAAATATATTCTTGAACTTAATATCTTCTATTAGAGGTCACTGTTTTGGACCATTTTGTACATGGAGAAGATGAAATCTTTTTTAGTAAAGCTAGACAATGATGTAAAAGCTTTTATGATGAAATGAGAATGTATATTTTTATTAATTCCGCTGCGTTATTTCATTATGTTTACATTAAATGTACGTTTTACGTGTGACGATGACCAACTGTGAGGTGCCCGGGATCGGGGCCTTACAAGTTGGTATCAAAGCCAAAGTTTAAGTGAAACGGGTAAATTTTTAAAATAAACCTAAACTTAAACTGAAAATGGGACAGAAAAGAAGAGAATGCCATCTGAGTAGTTGCGTGCCATCAGGTATTTTTACTAAAGTTAATCATGATTACGTGCGCGTGATATGTGTTTATGTGTACTGTTAGACTTAGATACTAATGTAGTCAGGACAGGTAATGCTCGGGGTACGAAGAGTACAGTAAGTGGCTAATCACAACTGGCCACTGTAATTAGGGACTTACTATACTTAACATAAACTGAGCTATTTCCTTGAATGACCGTGTTGGTGTTTTAATCTTTCAGTGTGATAGAAGATGGTCGGTGGTAGATCATCTAAAGCTTCCCGTGGCGGTGGACGTGGTGCTGAACCGCGTAACACGCGAGGAAGACTGAGGACAGAGAAAGTAGTTCATGAGGAAAACGAGACTCCTCATCAGGAGGAGGCAGACGAAAGCGCGAATTTGAGAGCCTCAGTAAAAGAGGCAGTGGTTGAGGAAGTACATCAGGTCATGCAGACGATCTTACCGTCTGTAGTGACCGAAGTGATAAAGGCAGTACGTGAAGATGAGAGACGAGGGAGGAATCGGTCCTCAGGTAGACAACAACATACAGAAGCAGAAACAGTATTATCCGATGATGAAGAGGAAGAGGAAGAAAAGCGGTTATGGAGACAGCCCGGGTTGTAACTACGGGGCATTCATGAGGTGCAAGCCCCCAACTTTTGATGGTTCTGGTACTGCTACTGATGCTCACCAATGGGTGATGGAAATGGAGGCTGTCCTCGATATTAGTGATTGCCAGGAGGACAAGAAGGTGAAGTTTGCTACCCACTCTTTCACAGGGTCGGCTTTGTGCTGGTGGAACAATATAGTCCAAGCCGAGGGTAGCCGGGCTATAGGGAAGATGAAGTGGGCTGAGTTGAAAAGGCTGGTGATTGAGGAATTCAGTCCTCGTCGGGAAATGGACAGAGTTGAGAGAGAGTTCCTGCAGTTGGAGGCGGGGACGATGACCCACCAACAATATACCACCAAGTTTAACGAATTGGCGCTGTTGGTGCCAGAGCAGGTGACGCCGGTGTCTCGAAAGATTAACCGGTATATTCAGGGGCTGCCAGCTGAAATTCGTTGGCACTTGATTTCGGCCCGACCAAGCACTTTCAGGTCGGCAGTGGATTTGGCGGGAAGGTTATTCAATGAACGGGCTGCGTTGGTAAAGGCTGAGGGTAGCAAGAAGGGAAGTGGGGAGAAGAACTGGCAGGGGAAGAGGTTTGGTCGGGGTGATACTTCGACGAACAACAAGAAGGCGAGAGTGGATGACCACCGTGTGGTCGTTTCTGGAGCTGGGGTGAAGAAGTGTGGTAAGTGTGGAAAGGAGCACTCAGGGGAGTGCAAATAGGGATCCAACCTCTGCTTTAAGTGTGGGAAGACAGGGCACATATCAAAGGATTGCCGAATGGGCAAGTGTTTCAACTATGGGGAAGGTGGTCATATGAGTAGGGACTGTAAGAAGCCGAGGGCTGAGGCTTCAGGGGTAAAGAAGACGGGAAGTGAAGGTCTGAGAGCAAGCGCCAGGGCATTCACAATGACGCAGGATGAGGCTAGGACAGACCCCGATGTAGTGTCTGGTACGTTTCTGGTGAACCAAACTGTAGCCTCTGTATTATTTGATTCGGGTGCCAGTAGGAGTTTTATTTCTGCTGCTTTTTGTGCTAAATTGCCCGTTAGTAGGAGATGTGTGGATGTGCCGTTTGATGTAGAGACTGCTATAGGAAAAACCACCAGGATTTCTGAGGTAATTGAGGGTTGCGATGTAGAACTGGAGGGTCACAAATTCCCAGTTAAACCATTTGAGATGACGTTAGGCGGTTTCGATTTGGTGCTTGGGATGAATTGGTTGGCGGATTATGAGGCGAACATTGTGTGTCGCAAGAAGATGATCAGTTTGACAGCGCCTGACGGTAGTTCAGTGACAGTTTATGGCGATCGGGTTACTACAATTCCGAAGGTGATCTCAATGGCAGTGGCGGGGAAATGTATGAGGCGTGGATGCAACGCCTTTTTATGCTATGTAAAGGATGTAGAAAAGCCAACACCACAACTATCTGATGTTCCGGTTGTGTGTGAGTTCCCAGACGTGTTCCCGGAAGACTTATCGGGATTGCCACCTGACAGAGAGATCGAGTTCCAGATTGATCTGATACCAGGCGCCCAACCTGTAGCCAAAGCACCATACCGATTGGCCCCGACAGAGATGAAAGAGTTGATGGAGCAGTTACAAGAGCTGCTGGATAAGGGATTTATTCGACCGAGTATCTCACCTTGGGGTGCTCCGGTCCTGTTTGTAAAGAAGAAGGACGGTAGTATGAGGATGTACATCGACTACCGCGAGCTGAATAAGCTGACGGTAAAGAACAGATACCCCTTGCCGAGGATCGACGACTTGTTTGACCAACTTCAGGGTGCTAGTTGGTTTTCGCGAATAGATCTTCGATCAGGCTACCATCAACTGAAGGTAAAGGAGCAGGATATCCCTAAAACAGCTTTTCGTACGCGCTACGGTCACTACGAGTTCCTCGTCATGTCGTTTGGGTTGACCAATGCGCCAGCTGCTTTTATGGACCTGATGAATAGGGTGTGCCGGCCGATGTTGGATAAATCGGTGATTGTATTCATTGATGACATCTTGATTTATTCGAAGAACGAGACTGAGCATGCCGGTCACATTCGCGAAGTTCTGGAGACATTGAGAAGGGAGAAGTTGTATGCTAAATTCTCCAAGTGCGCATTCTGGTTGCGTGAAGTTCAATTCTTGGGTCACGTGGTAAATCCGGACGGGATTATGGTCGATCCGGTGAAAGTGGAAGCAGTGATGCAATGGAAGTCTCCAAAGACGCCATCCAAGATCCGCAGTTTCTTGGGTTTGGCGGGTTACTACCGAAGGTTCATCCAAGACTTTTTCAAAATTGCTTCTCCACTGACAAAGTTGACCCGGAAGGATGTGAAATTTGTATGGGGTCAAGCTCAAGAGAAGGCGTTTGAAGAACTGAAGACGAGATTGACCCAAGCTCCAGTATTGGCGTGACCCGAGGGGAGTGAAGATTTGGTGGTTTATTCTGATGCTTCCTACTCGGGGTTGGGATGTGTATTGATGCAAAGGGGAAAAGTGATAGCCTATGCATCCCGACAGCTGAAAGTTCATGAGGTTAATTACCCTACTCATGACTTGGAGCTCGCAGCTGTGGTTTTCGCGCTAAAGATTTGGAGGCACTATCTCTACGGAACGAAGTGCACCATCTTTACCGACCACAAAAGCTTGAAGTACTTCTTCGAGCAAAAAGATCTGAATATGAGGCAACAGCGATGGTTGGAGCTTATAAAGGACTATGATTGTGAGATCCATTACCATCCGGGCAAAGCCAACTTGGTGGCGGATGCCCTTAGCCGAAAGGAGAGGCCCGAGCCAATTCGGGTGAAGGCGTACCAGCTAATCATGACCTCTGACGTGATGAAACAGGTCAAAGAGTTCCAAGATGAGGCTTTGAAAGACGAATATCTTAACTCTGAACGCATAAGAGGTCTGGTCGCGGAGTTGGGTGAGAACGCAACGGGTGTTAGAACCCGGTTTGGGCGTATGTGGATTCCTCGTTTTGGGGATCTACGAATGAGGATTATGGATGAAGCTCATAAGTCTCGATACTCCATTCATCCCGGTGCCACCAAGATGTACCAAGACATGAAGAAAGATTATTGGTGGCCGGGTATGAAACGTGATGTGGTGGAGTATGCGAGTAAATGCCTCACGTGTTTGCAAGTGAAGGCGGAGCACCAGAAGCCGTATGGAAAGATTCAACCGTTGGACATACCGGAATGGAAGTGGGAGCACATCACCATGGATTTTATCACAAAGCTGCCACGTACCCCGAAAGGGTATGATATGATCTGGGTGATTGTAGATCGACTGACGAAGAGTGCTCACTTCTTACCGATGCGCGAGACATATTCGTCCGAAAGGTTGGCCGATCTTTTCATCAAAGAGATTGTGACTCGTCATGGTGTACCGGTGTCGATTGTGTCTGATCACAACACCCGGTTTACATCTATATTCTGGAAGAAATTCCACGATGCTATGGGGACGAGGTTACATATTAGCATGGCTTATCATCCACAAACTGATGGTCAGTCTGAAAGGACCATTCAGACTTTGGAGGACATGCTCCGGGCATGTGTTATTGACTTCGGTGGAAGTTGGGATGACCACCTGCCATTAGCCGAATTCTCATACAATAACAGCTATCATGCCAATATCGGCATGCCACCCTATGAGATGCTATACGGTAGGAGATGCAGGACACCCGTCTGTTGGGGTGAAATTGGTCAGAAAGAATTGGGAAGCGTCGAAGTGGTCGAGGCTACGACTGAAAAGCTCGAAAGAATTAAAGCTTATATGAAGGCAGCCAAAGACCGACAGAAATCGTATGCTGACAAACGACGCAGGCCGATTGAGTTCCAGGTGGGAGACCGGGTTATGTTAAAGGTCTCACCTTGGAAAGGGATCATTCGATTCCGGAAGCGAGGCAAGTTGAGTCCGCGTTATATAGGCCCTTTCCGAATCGTTGCTCGAGTAGGAGGGGTGGCCTATAGGTTGGATTTACCGGATGAGTTAAGTGGAATCCACCTGACTTTCCACGTGTCTCATCTGAGGAAATGTTTGGCGGACGAGGACATGGTCGTTCCACTGGGGGACATCGAGGTAGACGAACGGCTCAACTATGTAGAGCAACCAGTGGCGATCATCGATCGGAAAGAGAAGAAGTTAAGGAATAAAGTGGTTCCCCTTGTGCGTGTACAGTGGCGGCACAGGAAGGGATCCGAGTCAACGTGGGAAACTGAAGAAGAAATGAGGCAGCATTACCCACGATTGTTCAAAGAATAACAGGTTTCGGGGACGAAACCTAAAATAAGGGGGTGGACTTGTAACACCCGGGAATTTGACCTTTTGATAGGTTGTACGACTGAGCCTCAGTCGCCGGGGATTTATGCGACTGGAGGTTCAACCGCATGCTATTCGGCCGATTGAAGCTCAACCGTACGATTGGAGTTCAACCGCCCGAATGAAGAACGAACCGCATGGAACACATGCGACTGGGGTCCAATCGCATGGCGTTCATGCGACTGAAGGTCCAGTCGCCCCTGGACCAGACGCGACTGAGCTGTGGGTATAAAAGAGGAGCAGCTCCACTCTCCTTCCCAACACTTCAGTCGGGGAAAGGGAGCAGAGAGCGACCGAGAGCAGAGAAGAAAGAGGGAAAGTGCTGACCGAGCTCCGGATTTGTCGTGAGGCTAGCCAAATCGAAGCTCATCAACTTCTACCTGTTAATGTGAGTTCTAGGACCCCTCATTTACATGTTTTCTAACGATTTTAGGGCTGGAATCACATATAAACCCTATTTTTGAAATAGTGTAAGTTTGACCCATTTGGGTAAATCTTGAGTATTATGTTTTTAGCAAGAATTAGGACTTGTTTACGTTTGTATGATGTCCTAGTATGAATCCCTGAGGCTTGGGAGGGTCGAATTGGGCTGAAATTGGGTTTATGATGAGTTTGGGGGCGGGGGTTCGCGACTGCAGTTATGAAGAACTCCAGTCGCTGCCCAGTTAGGGTTATGCGACTGAAGGGCCATTCGGCCGATTGAGGAATAGTTGATGTCCAATCGCACGATTGAGGCTCAGACGCGCGATTGAGCCTCAGTCGCACGATGGGCTATGCGATTGGGGGTTTCGGTCGCATAGATTCAATCGCAGGGTAGTTCAGTCGTACGGTTAAGAGTTAGTCGCATATAACCCTATCGCATAGTGTCTAGTCGTACGGAAGGAAGTCCAGTCGCACAATTGTATGCCCATTCGCATGACAGCCCAATCGCACGGTCCAGTCGCATGGAGGGCATGCGACTGGGATAGGTTCAGTCGCCCATGAAGGGCTGATGTGAATGATGATGCTATGTATGATTACGTATGTATGATGCTATGTATGATGATGAATGTATGATGGATGTGTATGTTCCTTGTGATTGTGTATGGTTATCTTTCCGAAAATTTACGAATAACGAGAATGAATGAATGAAGTATTATGTAACGTAAAGTGAAAGATAATAAAAGAGGAACACGATGATGAATGCATGTATTAACGAATGAATGAAAAGAAGAATGATGATGAATACATGCATTAATGAACGAATGAATTAAGTCTTGCAGCATTGAATAACGTGATTGGTCCTTCTCTGTGATCGACCATGGTCATGGTACCTCTACCGCTTACCTCTAGTACCGTGGCATACGTTTTGTTGTTCATATGTTGACTTCGGCCCGGTAGCTAATAACGATCGGGGTATAGCATAAGGTATTGGTACAATTCACCTTTCAATGTGCAAGTAAGTATGAAACGGGATTCTTGTCATTCGACCACAGTAATCATAGCCGAGTGCTATGAAGTGGGTAAAGCCTGACAGAATCCATACGAGAAGTTAAAGATAACGATGTATAACGAACGATGAAGATAATAATGAATATTATCTCTGTGTACATATGATGTGTGAACGCATGTATGAAAGGATACTTTTAAATAAGTAAAAGTATGTTTTATTATAAAACTAGAACTCTCTCAGCAACGCTGACTTTTTATGTGTTTTCCAGTTGGCAGGTAGTGTTGCTGAGGATGGCACGAGGCGACTACTCAGCTCTTTTAGGATGGCATTCATCTTTTGATTATGCTGCCACATCATGTGTTGTGGGCCCGTAATGCACGCAACACATCATGTTGTATGCAAGTGCAAGATTTCTTGAGAATCCTGATAAACAGGATTATTTAAGAAATCTTCTTATGAAGAAAAATATATTCTTGAACTTAATATCTTCTATTAGAGGTCACTGTTTAAGACCATTTTGTACATGGAGAAGATGAAATCTTTTGTAGTAAAGCTAGACAATGATGTAAAAGCTTTTATGATGAAATGAGAATGTATATTTTATTAATTCCGCTGCGTTATTTCGTTATGTTTACATTAAATGTACGTTTTACTTGTGACGATGACCAACTGTGAGGTGCCCGGGATCGGGGCCTTACATATTTACAAATCATCAGTCATTACCATCATATAAGGCTACATCATACTTATCATACATACATCTTGCATACACATCTCTCCTCATTCACATCAGCCCTGTTTGGGCGATTGGACATACTTCAGTCGCATGGCCTTCATGCGACTGGATCGTGCGATTGGGCAACTATGCGAATGGGCATACAATCGTGCGAATGGACCTCCTATCGTGCAAATGAACTCTATACGAATGGGTTTCTATGCGACTAACCCTCAGTCGTGCGACTGAACTACTATGCGACTGGACTTATGCGACTGAACTCCCAGTCACATGACCTGTCGTGCGACTGAATCCCCAATCGTGCGACTGAGCCTCAGTCGTGCGATTGAATGTCAGTCGTTCCTCAGTCGTGCGATTGGCCCTTCAGCAGCCTAGCCCTAACTGGGCAGCGATTGGAGTTCATCCCGAACAGTAGCCGCGACATAGGGCCTTCAAACTCCTCTAAGCTCATTTCCAGCTCAAATTAGCCCTCCTAAACCTTAGAGAATCATACTATGACATCATACAAGCACATACAAGTCCAAAATCGGACCCTAAACACATTACGTACAATTACACCCAAATGGGTCAAACTCATACATTTCAAAAACGGGTTTAAATGTGTTCCAGCCCCAAAATCGTTTGAAAACAAGAAAATGTGGGGTCCTAGAACTCACACAAATGAGAAGAAGATGAAGAGCTTCGTTTGGACTAGTCACTCGTCAAGTTTCGAGCCCGAATCACCACTTTTCTCTCTTTTTCTCTTCTTTCTCTTTTCTTTCTCTCTGCTCTTCTTCCCGACTGAAATTTTGCAAGTGTGGGGGAGGGGATGGCTACCCCTCCTTTATAGTTACAGCTCAGTCGCCCAAACTCCAGCCGACTGGGCCTCCAGTCGCCTGAACACCATGCGACTAGACCTCCAGTCGCATGAGTTCCATGCGATTGAACCTTCAGTCGTCCGAGCATCATGCGATTGGACCTCCAGTCGCATGATTTCCATGCGACTGAGCCTCCAGTCGCATGACACTCCAAAAAGTCAAACTTTCGGGTGTTACATTTCAAAGTTGACAGTTTCTACCCTCAAGTTTGGTTTCTTGTACTAGGTGACTTTTATAGTCAAAAACTCAGGTTTTTGAAGTTAATTTAACTTATTACTAAGTAAGTGTACACAAATTTTTAGATTATAGGTTCAGTTTAAAACCTATATGTTTAACGTTCCCGGTTAAGGTAAAACCGAAGAGTTTTAATGGTTATTAATGGATTTTCATAAATTTGAGTCTTAGACCAGTATGTATCATCTTAAAGACATTTTTTATAAGTTTTAATTCCTTTAATTATGAAAATTTTCCTATAGTAGTTGAAAGCCTCGTTTTTACGTTTAACCCGTTAAAACTCGTTTTTACCCGAATTTGACCATTTAAAAGCTTGTTTGACCCACATTTAAAATCCTTTAAGTCTTTTAACACTTTACTTACTGTAATAACATGGTTTTAGTAAATTTCACACTTAACTTTGTTTTCTTTGATTTTTACCTCAAACGTTACCCGTTTCACACCCGATTTTAGTTAAACTCACCATTTAATCCTATTTAGTTCCAAATCATATTATTAACCTTTTAGAGCCTGGAATTCTGTTTTAAAAAAATATTAATGCCATAGTTCACTTATTTTTAAGTGGTTTTTCCACGTTTTCGGGTCCCAAATAGGTCCAAATCACTTATAGGTCCATGACAATCACATTTTCAGCCTCTAACATCTCATTACATCTGAAATTAACAATATAGCTCACGTTTCATACGCACCGATTACAACAACTAGCAAAAACTACAAGTTACACCCCTTTTCATCCATTACACATGTGTTATACGTTGAAATTTGCGAGAAATCATTAGCAAAACCTTTTGTAACTTTGAAAGCAGATTAATATGAGGTTAAAAAGTCTATTTTGAGCAGGTTACATAGTTAGTTTCGGGAGGTTCTAAGATGTGCACGATGGATGGTGTACAAACACCCGATAGGTGGGTTTTCTTGGTGTAACCCGAGTTACACCTAAGGAATGATGTGTTCTACGAGTATGGTACCTTCAAGAACGTGAAAATCTCCTTGGGAACACGATGTTAGCCGCAAGTTTCTGCTAGAAATGAGTTTGGTAAGGTTGTGAGTGAAAAACAAAGACATATGCACGAATGAACTATAACCGAGAGGTATCGAGCTTACTCTTGGTGTTTCTCATGGTTTGTAGTGTGTTGTGAGTCGTGGATGGCTTGAAACCTCTTGGACAAGGCTGGAGAGCCTTCTAGCACGGCTGAAATGTCAACCTCTTGCAGGATACGAGCACCAAGAGTCCACAAAGTAGCACCCTCTTCAGTTGGTGCTTTGCCGAGACTTGTTTGGTGTTGGCTCACGATTTGGCTGGAGTATTGCTAGGATTTCGAGTGTGTGTGTGTGTTTTCTAGAGAGAAATCGAGAGAAAAGAGAGAGGGTGAGGAGGTTTGAGTGTGAGAGTGGTGAAGAGAATTGCATGTAAAGTGTATGGGTGAGGGAGAGCTGGTGAAGTAGTGAGAGGAGTGGGGAAAGGGGGCGCCGAGATTTGGTATTATGTGGGGGGTTTATTTATTTTTTTTTAAATTTTAAATCTAATATGATTATTTAGTAGTATTATTTTGTAGAGTATTGAAAAATGTTAATTGATTAAATGTTGTTAGTTAATGAGTCTAGTGCATGATTATGCATGCTAGATCCAAAAATTTACAAGTTTGAGTGTGTATGCACACATTTTTAATTATTTCACTTAAGATTAAATTCTTGGTAAGGGTGACTAATTAACATACCCGGAACACTAAGTTTTTAGAAGGGAAAACTTGAACTAGCTATAAGACATAAAGTCACATTAATCATGTAAAAGCAAGTAATATCAATTGATGATTCTAATGACACTGATGTAATTAGATTGTTTCAGTTATTGGTACTCATGATATGGGTAATGATGCAATTAGATTAGGGTTAAAGATAATGACCTTGAGGTCGGTTGTCACACTTGAAATCCTTACTTCTTTTGAACCCCTGCAATAAGTTGCAAATGTGAGTTCCACATCCGGTATCCAATACCCATGTGTTAGAGGATATTGAATTTAGATCAATATGAATCATGTAGATTGTATCTGAGGTTTGCCCGGCATCCCTCTTAGCTTGCAACTATTTAGATGGACCGGATAATTCCTTGCCGAATGTCCAATCTCCCCACACTTGAAGCATGGGTCATTTGAAGAACCTTTTGCTTCTTCTCTGCTTGTTTTGGTGGTGGCACTCTTATCACTCCCTTCCCATTTCCCCTAACGTACCTTTTCCTCTTGGCAACATTTGCCATGGGTGCGGGGTGAGGCCTCTTCTTGTTCCCACCTTCATTGATGGTGAGAACGGGTAAAACCTTTTTACCCATGGCTGCCTCGGCAGTTTTGAGCATAGAGTAAAGCTCACTTATGTTCTTGTCCCACCCGTTCATGTTATAATTCATGACAAAGTTGTCAAACCTCTTTGACAAAAAGTTGAGGATCAAATCCGTAGCCAACTCTTTCGAGACGGGACAATTCAGCCTTTCGAGGCGGTCAATGTGACTTTTCATCTTAAGTACATAAGATGAAACAGATTGGGTGTCATCCATACGACATGCATGGAGTGCTCGAACCATTTCGAAGCGCTCTACCCTTGCTTGTTGTTGGAACGTTTCCTTCAACTGGGTAATCATGACGTATGCTCCATGATGTTCATACTCCTTTTGGAGATCCGGAGTCATACTTGCCAACATGAGGCAAGACACTTGGACCAAGTCCTCAGTGTATTTCACCCAATTCATAAAGGCCTCCTCATCCTCCTCATTAGGTTGATCTGGAATCGGATCGTCTAAAACATATGATCGTTTCTCTTGCTTGAGAACAATTCTCAAGTTTCGAAACCAATCAATAAAGTTGTTATGGTTTAGACGTTCCTTTTGGAGAATGGTCCTTAGAGATAATGAGTGAGCAGATGGGATTTCATTTTTTTCATTATTGTTGGTGGCCTTCTACAAAATTTAACAAAGTTCAATTTTAGTATTTACGATATTATCCATATTTTAATAATTAAAGCCTTTTTATGTGTCTAACACAATTTTTTTTAAAATTCTAGAATCCAACGTTTCATTTAAATAGTGGTTAGGTGACCTTTATCCCATTATTTAAATTAACAAGGTAGTCAATGATTTGACAATTGCAACCCTTTGCAACTTCTAGGGTATGGGATCGACTTTAAAACATCATATGTATAGTCGGCATGTTTATCCCATCAACACCTTTGTAAACCACATTGTAGGTGATCCATTTAACATGGTTTGCAAATCAAGTTACCCTACTTGCACACACATGTGAGTTTTCCAACATAAGTGGTTAGGTGACCTTTATCCCCCAAATATGGTATCCCCACCTCAAATCACAAGTTCCCTCAAAACGGTTAGGTGACCTTTATCCCATTAAGAGTTTCCAAGTGACTCAAGTGTTGTGCAAAAGGACGGTGTTAAACTTGTTTATAAAGAAATTTAAAGTTTTCATAATCCAAGTTTAGAAAACTCTATGTACTTTGTATTTGCATGCTTTTAAACACAAGGTACCCTATGGTTCATTTTTTAATAAAACCCCTTTTATTAGAATCATTAATCCTTTTAATAACGTTTTATTAATCACTTAATGATAAAGAACCATCAATTTTCAGCTTGTTAAGTTTGTTAATTAGTTTGTTATGCATATCCAAATATCAAACAACAACCATACAATCAAACAAACAAACAAGCATAAACATACAAACATAAGTGCATAACCATAGCCACTAAGTTGACCACACTTGTTTGCCATCACAAGTGTTGTCATAAGGTCTTTCCTAAGGGTTAAGATGACACATCAAAATGTGTCCATGAACTCCTACTTGAATCCATATCCAAATGCTTCAAGTGTCCATGTCTTTTGTGTCTTTCTTTGGGTCTTCATCTTGTGCATCTTCTTTTACAAAATCATATCCTAATACATTTTTTTTCTAATAAAAGAAATGCACCTAATCTATTTATTACATAACCAAATGAATAAATAAATTACGACCCAAAATACAAACACAAAATTACAACCGTTTCAAGAATCAAAAACCAACATGACAAACCAAAATCAACCAAAACCAAAACAAATGAGGCCAAGGCTATGTTATGCACCAAAAGGAAACATATTCAACATCCAAGAACAACAATGAATCCCTTATTTCAGCCCTAAAGTTTTGGCCAACATGAACCAAAACTTTAGGGTTTTGTCCAAACAACACAATCAACCATTTGATCTTTATCTTTCAAGGTTTATACTTAAGCATGCTAGATTAAACCTTCAAAACATAAGGGATTCA
>CM044007.1:34253341-34305841 GCA_024085815.1 Flaveria linearis | reverse complement strand
CTATCAAGGGTTTCAGAGAAAGTTTGTTGTTTATGCTTCGTTCTTCTTTCAGCAAGGTTGTCAGCTTCTCCCTGATCTGCCTTCTTTTTTGTTCTCCTCTCCCGTTGTTGCATTAGTTCCTCCTCCACTTCATCGATTTCTGCTTCCAAATCATACTCTTTTTCTTTTGCATACCTTTTTCTTTTCTTTATGGCCTCCTCATGTTTCTCCCTCTTCTCCTTTGCAAGCTTATTCTCATTCTCAATTAATCTTTAATGTAGTTCCATCTCTCTACTGGATACATATTTTCCCATAAATGAGTAATCTTCCCGCTGAAATCATGCCTAATAGCTGAGCAATCAGCAAAAGTCCTTGTATTCATCTGTGCCAGCCTCTTAATTTCTCCATGTCTTGGAAAGTTGGGAATCAAATCATCTATTAGCATTTGAACAAACCTTGGATAAAATAGCCATTTGTTTTTCTTCAAGGCCATAATATTCTCAATCATACAATCAAAGATCAGTTTGGCTATGTTGGCCTTTTGACCTCTGCAGAATATAATCATTGCTCTGGCCCAATGTATATTCAGACCGTCAGAACCTCCCTTTTGGTGATCCAGACACATAATAAAGATGTGAGCAATGTATCTCCATTCCTTAGATAGAAGGGATTTTTAGATTTCATTTTTTGATCCGAACGGGGGCCCTTCATAGCCAATACTCCTAAATGCCTCAAGGATTTGTGCATCTAATAACACAACCTCTGGTCCATAGTCATCCTCCAGTCTCAGCACTCTTGCTATAGTCTCAACTGTAATAACAATGTCAGTTCCTTCAACTCTGGCAACTATCCGATTAGGAACTGATCCTATGTCATATTCGGCGGATCATAAGAAATCTCTCACGTGGAGGTCATAATTAGTAGGCATGTGAGAGATGGCATAGCATATGGGAGATTGCCTTAGCCATCTAATACAGTCTCTGAAGCCCATCGCCTTTGAATTGTTGTCGTCTAATAATGCCACAATGTTGTACTTGTCATCAAACTTCAGATTGGCCATACCTACTGAAATGGAACAGAAGTAGGTTAGTTATGCATATATATATAAACAAACAAATCAATTATACAAAACAACAAAAAAATTCAAAGTTGGATAGTTTCACTAGGGGCGAAATTTTAGTTTCCCTTAGTGCGAAATTGTAGTTTCGTTGTGGCCAAATCATAGATTCGCTAAGACTTGGGCACTGAATTATGTGTTCTAGTTATTTACAGTTTCGCTGATAACTAAATTTGTAATTTCACCTTAGAGAAATTGTAGTTTCGCTTATGCTTAGACACAAAATTTTATACCGAGCGAATCTATAGTTTCACTGACATCTTCCTAGCAAAATTGTCATTGTGCTCAGACAGCACAACGTTACAGTTTCGCTTGGAACGTTGAACTTTCGTTCAGTTTCACTGCTTGAGTTCGTAGTTTCGCTGAATGAAACTGCGAACTTTCAAATGCAGCGAAACAATCTTAGCACTCATTTTAACCATTCAAAACCCAATTGTTGTTAAGTACATGATTCGCAACACCAACCTAAGCTTTCGAATACACTAAATTGCGACGGAAATCGACAATGTGAAGGTTTCTTAAAATCACCACAGAGAAACTAGGGTTCAGGTCACTCGCACTTGTGAGAAACCATTCTCACACTGTGCATTACATATCACCTAGTTTTGTTGTCGGCAAAACTATAGTTTTGCTCGTAAGGTTGAGTGGCTCACAGTTGAGTGTGATTGCCGACGAATCTATAGTTTCACTCGGCGAAACTTAGTTTTGCTTTTTTTTATGTTTTATGTTCATAAAAATTTTATGAAAAACAACTTCTTCACCCAACAATTCCAGCACATAGAAAAATAAATTACCATATAATAAAATTTAAAATTTTAAAAAAATAAAAATCAAATGAAAATGAAATAAAATAAAAATTAAATAAATACTAAAATAAAGTAAAATAAAAAAATTTATATTAGGCAAAATGTTCTTTTTCAAGCAGTTTTCCAGTAAGTTAAGAATTTGGCGGGATTGCTGATATGTTCGTCCCTTTAAACCCATGCCTTATTCTTTTTAACGCGTGATCAGCAGATGTCTTTATCATGTTTTGAAATAAATTTTAAGAAGTTCTAGTAACTTGGTCCCCGCAGACATTTGGCAAAGAACTCATCTCGACATCTTGGTTTATTTATAATTATTTATTCTGCTTGAGTACTTCTAAGTTGGACACTGATACGAACTTTTTGACATGCAAAATGTACATGATGGGATGATTCATGATGGATGATGAGAGCTCCAGGTCAATACTTATGTATAACAGGGGAGATGATCATCTCATACTTGTAAATGAGAGTGTAAGGTTATTAGTAAGGCTGATGCAACCTAAACACCCAAAGTCTCCCCTGCATGCATGCACAAGTGTACTGAAGTGGAATGCTTTGGAAGTTTCACACTGCCTTAGAAATTATTCTAAGTGTGAAATCTTCCGAAGCCAAAACCAATATCCTCCAAAGCCAAAAGATGAAGTCTTCCGAAGCTTCTAGGACAAAGTCTTTCGAAGCCAACTACTGAAGACAGATTTCTTCCAAAAAGACTTTTATATTACATCCTTTATCTAGATGTACTTTTTACCTAAAGCTGAACCACATTCCCCTACCACTCTGATAAGTCACCAACTTTACATGAGTTGGTGAAAAGGTCTATGCTTTTGGTAAACTGTACATTGAGGTCTTGAGTCTGTAACTTTCCAGTTTATGTACTTTATCCTTTTTATAATATATTAGGATGTGAGCTATGGCATGTCATAGTCACTAGTCAAAAGGCAATCTGCCTTTTGACTCTATATTGATTTTGTTGTATAGATCATATATCCAGCTAGCCTTCAAAGTATGGCCGGTTGTAGGTAGTAGTATAAGTATTTCTAGTCCTTGTAACTTATATGTAGGACTTTGTAAACCATTTGTAAGGAACTAGAGATCAATATACATCAACCTCGAAAACCAATTGCTTACGTGTTGTTCAAGTTTCTGTCTCATTTACACTTGTGTTTCTTAGTTCTTAAAACTGAGTTTTCCAGTTCCCCATTTTAATTATTAAGTGTTGTTCCACACTCTCCTCCTTGTGTTGTTGTGTTGTAAAGTGCATTACCCTTCACCCGGTCCTGCAATTTGTATCAGAGCTTCTCAGGCTCTTGATATAAGATCTCACCATCTTAAGATCCCTCACGCACACAAAAATACTTAACCCTTCGAATGGCAGCTATCTCTAAAGCTGATATGGAAACTGGAACCATGACAAAGTCCCCACTGATCACTCTTGATGACTTTGACACTTGGTGCCAAAGAATGGAAGGTTTCATCAACTGTCAAGACTCAAGAATATGGTGATATGTTGTCTCTGGACCTTATATACCAAGCACTCCTTCAGCTGCTGCTGGAGGTGGTATGATCCCCAAGGATGTGGCTGACTACTCAGAAGAAGATAGAAAGAGAGTAGAAATTGATCAAAAAGCAATGACAGTACTTCAGACTACTCTTCCAAACTCTGTATACAGAGGTTTCAAGAATTGCAAAACAGCTAAACAGCTGTGGGATGCATTGAAACTAATGTATGAGGGTTCTACTGAAGCCAAGGAGAACAAGAAGGATCTCCTGAAGTAGCAGTTTGAAAATTTCACCTTCAAAATAGGTGAGACCATGACTCAACAATACTTCAGGTATGTTGAGATTGTGGATACCCTAGTGGATGTTAGAGTAACTCTTGAGAACAGGGACATTGTAAGGAAGTTTATGTCCTCTCTTCCTAGGCAATAGACATATTATTGTGTTGTAATCAAGAGAACTGAGAACCTTAAGACTCTCACTCTGACAGAGTTGTATGGCATTCTCAGTGGATACCAGATGGAGATGAACATGCAAGGTTCATCCGGTAACTCTAGCAATCAAATGGGTTCAGCCCTTCATTTGACTGAAAGGGATAGCATAGAACCTTAACATCATCTCATATGCTACCCTGACATCTCATTAAAGGGTCCTTTCATCACCTTCCTGGAGACACCAAGGGAGAACTATACTCAAGGAAGCCCATTCCAAGTGACAAGTTCCTCTCAAGCATTTGTGTCTTCTGATGAAAGTTGTGGCAGCTTCCTATTCACCCTTGAAGACCTAGACTGTATCCATCCAGAAGACCTGGAGTACATGGAGATAGTCCAGCAAATGGCTCTTCTCACTCACAGAGCCAAGAGGTTCTACAAGAGGACAGGAAGGAAGTTTCCCAGCAATACAGCCAGTGGAAAGTTTGGGCTGGATAAAAGCAAAGTTAAGTGTTACAACTGTAACTTGATGGGTCACTTTGCTAGGGAGTGCAAGGCACCAAAAACAAATGGTGGACAAGCACAATCCAGACCAAACTACACGGATAAAGCTACCCAGAATAAGAAGCCAAAGCAGCAAGCTGCAGTTGATGTTGAAGAAGGAGGCTTTGACTGGAGCTTTCAGGTGGAAGATGCATCTCCAAACCAAGCATTAATGGCTGACCATGATGAAACCAAGGTATTGGAATATCTTTGTACTCCTGAATGTATTGCTAAAGTCAATAGATACAAGTCTTATAACTTAGAGATGAGATCTGATCTTGAGTCCTTAAACATCTTGAAATCTGATTTTAGAATGACCGAAAATGATTATAAGTTAAAGATAGAGGACTTAGAGAAAACCATTTCAGTTTTAAAACATGAGCATACAAATTACAGAAATCAGATCAAGGATCTCATAACTAAGTTAACTGAATGCCAGGCTGAGCTTGTGATCAGCAAAGCCAGGGCAGAGAAATGTGTTCTTGAAGAAGCGACCTTCAAGAACATCATATCCTCATCCTTGCATGCAAAAGTTTGTTATCAAAATAAGCAGTGACTGGCATCTAGTGAGATAGATCGTCCACACACAATCTTGTCTGTAAGATCACCTAGGTGTGGAACTTGTGAATATGAGCTTCCTCACATAGACCCCTTGAGTGAAGAGGATGAAGAAGTGGTAGTGAAGAATTCCTCTGAGAAGAGTGAAGAGGAGGACATCAACCTCAACTCTTCTACCAAGAGTTCTGGTTCATGTTCAAATCATCTCAGCATCAAGAAGAAGGCTGATCTATTATGTACCACTGCTACACAGCCTAAACTATCCAACTCTAAGAACAGTCCTCAGCCCAAAGGAAGTGTCTCAGCATCTGCAAAGATGAAGGTAGAGAAGGGATGTGATCAAAGTCAGCCTTGTTCTCAGAAGAAAACTCTTGGGAAAAAAAATTAAATGTGTTATGTGTGCGAGTACTTCTCATCTTGCTAAGGATTATCCATACAATCCAAGAGGTACTCTTCATGTGACCAAGAAAGAGACTCCCAAGAGATCTAAGAAGAATTCAGCTTCGGAAGGAAAATCTGTTTCCTTCGGAAGCTCCAAAGGAAAGAAGAAGGCAAGTGGAAATTTGCCTTCCGAAGAAAATTTGGTCTCGGAAGAAAGGAATACTTCCGAAGCACTGAAGTCTGCGACAGTGTTAGCAGGATCTTTCGAAGGTCCAGTCATCAAAACTTCCGAAGTCTCAAAAGCTTCCGAAGTGTTAAAGGTCAAGTCCAAATTTCCAAAGGTGGTGTGGAAGTCAAGGAAAGACCAAATGACTGAAATTTCTCCATCAACAACAGCAATAGATCATCAAAGCACAACTATAGGATCTATTACTGTTTCATTACCTTCTACTTCCTTTGATGAGCCCAAGACCAATAAGGCTTGGGTTTCTAAATGTAACTAATCATTCTCTTTGTGCAGGAACAACTCAAGACAAACAAAAATGTCTGGATTATTGATAGTGGTTGTTCCAGGCACATGACAGGCAATAGGTCACTACTCCAGAACTTTGAAAGGATTGATGGAGACCAGTTGCTTTTGGAGGAGGTGAAGGAGGTTATATTTCTAGAAGGGGCAAAGTCACAAATGGTAAGCTCAGCATTAAGAAGGTAAACTTTGTCAAGGAGCTTGGGTATAATCTTCTGAGTGTATCCTAATTTTGTGATCAGAGTTATAACATGCTCTTTACTGAGCATGAGTGCATTGTTCTCAAGCCCGGGGTGATTATTCCTCATGTGCATATCCTGCTCAGAGCCGCCAGAAGAGGAAACATGTATAAGATGGACTTGCAAGAAACATCTCCCTCGGGAGAAGTTTCATGCTTTCTATCTAAAGCCAATAGTGATGAGTCTTTTCTCTGGCATAAAAGAATGTGCCATGTAAACTTTAAAAACATGAATAAATTGACTAAGAATGATTTGGTAACTGGAATGCCAAAGAAAGAATTTACAAGTGATGACCATTGTGTTGCATTCCTGAAAGGGAAGCAACATAAGGTATCTCACAAGCCTAAGGAAAGAAACTCCATCACTACACCCCTACACTTGTTATATATGGATCTCTTTGGCCCCACCAGTGTAATGAGTCTAGGAAGGATCTCTTACTGTCTGGTGATCACAGATGACTTTACAAGATTCACTTGGGTCTTCTTTCTTAGAACTAAGGATGAGACCCCTAAGATTCTGAAGAATTTCATCTTAAGAATTGAGAATCAATGTGATCACAAGGTCAAAACCATAAGATGTGATCAAGGAACTGAATTTAAGAACCAAAATCCTTGACATATTTTGTGATGAAAAGGGTATTACAAGACAATACAGTGCTCCCAGGACTCCTCTGCAAAATGGTGTTGCTGAGAGTAGAAACAGGACACTTATTGAGGCTGTAAGAACTATGTTGTCTGACTCTAAACTACCCATCACCTTCTGGGCAGAGGCAGTCAACACTGCCTGCTATGTGTAGAACAGAGTTTTAGTGGTTAAGACTCATGGTAAGACTCCTTATGAACTTTGGCATAAGAGAAAACCTTTTATTGGTTTTCTCAGGTCATTTGGATGTCCATGCAGCATCTTGAATACCAAAGATCAAATTGCCAAGTTTACTGAGAAATCAGATGATGGACACTTTATTGGATACTCTTCTCAAGCTAAAGCTTATAGAGTATACAATCTCAGAACTAGAGTAGTTGAAGAGTCAGCCAATGTGACTTTCAATGAGCACACTCCCAGTGTGAAAGGTTCTGGTCTGGATTGGCTATTTGATCTTGATTTAGTTACCAACTGTTTTAACAAATCTCGTGAGAATGTTTCAGGATCTACAGACATTTTACCTCTAAGTGATCCTGACCTAAGATTTGAGTTAAGAAGACCTTCAAGTTACACATCTTCAGCTCCAGTTATAACTACTTCAGCAAATGAAGTTTCTATCAGCAAAACAATGACAAATTCAGCTGATACATCTGAGATACCTTCAAGTTCCAGCTTAGAGGCTCAACAGACAAACAAAGAAACTTCAAATACAGAAGAAAGTGATGGTGGTGGTGACAGTGATCAAGAATTTTTTGATGCTGATAACCACTCCATAGATGAACATATCAATGATATCACACACTCATTGGATCAAGTTTCTCTTGATAATTATGTTGATATGGTGGAAGAAGCATCTATGCCAGATCTAAATTTCTCTAATTTGGATCTCTCTCAGCAACTTGCTGTGATCCCTCAGCTAAGGATCCACAAGTTTCATCCTACCACAAACATCAATGGAGATGTTGACACTGGAGTGAGAACAAGAGGACAACCCCATGAAGAAAATATTTGTCTTCACTCTTGTTTCTTGTCGCAGATAGAGCCTAAGAAAGTTGATGAGGCTCTGAAGGATGGAAGTTAGATTTAAGCCATGCAAGAAGAGTTGCTTCAATTCAAGAGACAGAAGGTTTAAGAACCTATGTCCTCTTCCTCATGGGAAGACTACTATAGGAACCAAATGGGTATTTAGGAATAAGAAAGATGATAGAGGTATTGTCATCAAAAACAAAATCTGCAAGACTAGAAGCTGTTAGGATATTCTTGGCATTTGTTGCATCTAAGAACTTCAAAGTCTATCAACTTGATGTCAAGTGTGCTTTTCTATATGGGGTGATTGATGAAGAGGTGTATGTCAAACAACCACCTGGTTTTGCAGATCCTGATCATCCTGATTATGTCTGCAAGCTTGATAAGGCTCTCCGTGGGTTACACCAAGCACCAAGAAAGTGGTATGAGACTCTATCTCAGTATCTCTGCAAGCATGGATACAGAAGGGGTACTATAGATGGAACTCTCTTCATCAAAGTACAGGGAAATGACTTACTTCTAGTTCAAGTGTATGTAGATCACATCATCTTTGGTTCAACTAATCCAAGGCTCTGTAAAGACTTTGAGAAGCTGATGAAGGACAGATTTGAAATGAGTGCCATGGGGGAACTCAATTTCTTTCTGGGAATTCAAGTGAAGCAAGTTTAAGATGGAATCTTCATAAGTCAGTCAAAGTATGTTCAGGACATACTCAAAAGATTCAACATGACTGATTGTAAGATTGCTAAGACACCCATAGCAAGAAATCACTCCCTTGGGCCTGATCTTGAGGGGGAGTGTGTGGATGAACACCTTTATAGGGCTATGATTGGGTCTCTTATGTATCTTACAGCTAGCAGGCCTGATATCATGTTTGCCACATGTATTTATGCAAGATATCAAGCCAACCCAAGTTGTCTCACCTCATCACCGTCAAGAGAATTCTAAGATACCTCAAAGGTGCCTTAACACTTGGTCTTTGGTATCCCAAGAATTCTGACTTCAATCTGTATGCATATATAGATAGTGATTATGGTCGTTGCAATATGACTGCAAAGTCTACATCAGGGGGATGTCAGTTCCTTGGTGGAAGGGTTGTCTCATGGCAATGCAAGAATCAATCCTGTGTCTCTGCATCAACTGCTGAAGCTGAATACATTGCTGCTGCAAGCTGCTATGCTCAAGTGCTTTGGATTCAAAATCAGATGCTTGACTATGGTTTAAACTTCAAGGAGACCCCCATTCACATAGACAACAACAGTGCTATCTCTATCACAGAGAATCTTGTGCAACACTCAAGGACGAAACATATAAATATCAGGTATCATTTAATTAGAGATAATTTTGAAAAGGGATTAATTAAACTAGTTAAAGTTAACACAAATGAACAATATGCTGATCTGTTCACAAAAGCCTTTGATGAACAGAGATTTAAGTATCTTATATCAGCTATTAGGATGAGTAACTTTGAGTAGCTTTTTTTAAAACTAATTCATTTTTATTTCTTAAAATCTGTGTGTCCTAAGTTGTCTAGTCTATTACCTTCATAAGCTCATGTTTTCTATGGATAAAAACTTTTTGAACAGTTTTTCTTAGATTTTTGACAAATCTTGATCCTTCGGAAGTTATGATTTTATCTTCGGAAGAAAATATACATTCAAGACAAATAACTGTCTAAGTAAAATTTGCCATCGGAAGAAATTTCTGAAATATCTTCCGAAGCTTAAAACTCTCTTAGGCACTTATATGTTTTTAAGGACCATTTTTCTTCCGAAGGAAATTAACTCTTGGAATCTTTGTTTTGTTGAACAAAGCATCCAAGTTTAAAATTCTCTTCCGAAGCAAATTTGTCAAAACTCTTTAAGAAATTCTTCCGAAGTCATTTTGGCTTCGGAAGCTTTTTTATTAAAACTTCTGAAGACAATTTACCTTCGGAAGATTTTTGATTTCCAATAAAACCACTATTTGAGCAAAAAGCAAACTACTTTTTCAGAGGTGGGACCGCCTTTCAGATTTCAAAGTTTATCCTCTTTCATTAACTTTGTCTCAAATCATTTTAACACATAAACCCTGTCGGTTCCCCTCCTCTTTTTATCATCTTCATCTTCTCTCCAAACCTAAATTCTAGATTTCTCTCTGAAATCACTTTCGTTCATCCTTCCTTCACCTCTAAGTTTACTCAAAATGGTCAACCTTGACAGACGAAATGACCCTGATTTTTCTATGCAGTTACACAGGCAACACAATCAGGTTGCACTGTTAAACTCTGAGAAAGATCCACATTTCTCAGAGGTATGCCAATTCTTGGCTTTGTCTAACTACTTCACCTCCCTTACCATTGATCCTCCTCTCTATGAGGATCATTTGCTTGAGTTCTGGAAGGCCTGCCAAGAGGTCATTATGGATGGGGAGAAGGCACTGTCTGCCACAGTGCAGGGGAGAACAGTCTTCATCACTCCGGCCATCATCAACACTTATCCTCAGCTGGGCGATGAAGAAGGTGATGTGTTCTTCCCAAAGGAAGCTATAAATCATTCCTTTGAGCAGATGGGCTATGAAGGAGATTTCTCTGTAAAGACCTTCAGGAAAGGGAAGGTCTTATCTAAGTGGAAGTACCTGCTTCATGTGGTCATCCACAGCTTGTCCAATAAGCATGGAGCATGGGATCGGATTCCTGAAGATCTCTCCTTCATAATGCATGGAATGGTTTAGGGGGTCAAGTTCAGGTACTCTCAATTTGTTTATACAAATCTGATAGCAAACTTAGACTCCTTAGAGTATTACATGTTTCCTAGATATGTTCAATACATTCTCAACTGTGAACTGGGCTCACAGTTGAGGGAAACACGTAATATTCCTAAATTGGGACAGATGAAGCCCAGCATCTTTAAAATCTTGAAGAAGCCAATTGTTGGCTTCTCAGGGGTAGAAACAACCCTTGTCCCAAAAATGTTAGAGCTCATTGCTCAAGGTGACAACCTAGCAACACAAGCTAGTGTTGAACCCACACCTTCTACATCCTAACCACCAAAACAACCACAAATCACCCTCACCTACCAAAGAAAACACAAACGAACCTTGCACAAGCTATTGAGTCTGTGCAGGCACCTATATACTCACCTATACAGGAGGAGGTGGACACTGGAGCTCCCACTTCCCTGAGAAGCAAACCAATCCCATTACTTCAAGAATCAGTGGTGAGGTTCCTCATCTCAGCCTGATAAGCTCACAAGCCCAACAGCCTTAAGTCTTCACTCTAAGTCTCAACACTTAAGTGAACAACCTTCAGGGGACAGCTACCATCCCCAGCCTTTAGACTTAAACCAACCAATTCCCAACCTTGACTTCTATTCTGATGAGGACTTAGATGCCAGTGAGTACCATGAGTCTCCCCACTACACCACTCCTTAAAGGGAGATGAGTGCTCTTGAGTCACCTAGTTCTAGCCCACATCAGTCACCTATCACTAAGGTAGATACTTCTGAACAGGATATCCATATGGAAGAGGCTCTCACTTCAGCAAGTGATTACATCATTCATACCTCAACCATGGCAACTCAGCCTATTGACACTTCAACTGAAGCTGTCACTGAGCAAAGGAAATTCAGCAGCCAAGAACCTCATGCTGGTGATGAGGAAGAGGACCTTGGTCCAATTCTCTCATCCCCCAGTGATTCTTCTGATGAAGATGAGAGGAATCTGAGACTAAAGGTGTAAAAACTGTCAAAAACATGCACCTATATAGTCTCCAAGGTTAGACATCTTGAATCTCAAGTGACTACCTTGCAACACAGGGTCAAAGATCAGCAACTTGAGATATCTCATCTCAAGGCAAAACTAGCTGGGAGACCCTTAAGAGGAGCTCAACCAGGAACACAAGAACCTGTGGATGTAATTGACCTAACACCTAGTTAACCTGTGCAAGAGGGTGATGCTACCAAAAAGGGGGAGGAAGTCATTACAATCACAGAACCTGGGAGTTCCTTAGGGAGTATGGACACTGAGGACTCACCATCCTCACTTGCAGTTGTGCATAATCAGCAACCTTCTCAAGTTCACATTGATATGGACAGTATAGACTCAGTCATTAGGAGTCTATTTGAGAAAGGCATCCCAAGAGCTGTATCATCCCCACCAACTTTAAGTCACATTTTTGGGTAGAGGTATGATACTGATAGAAGAACTCTTATTCTTCAAAGAGTTCAAGATAGAACACGCAGAGTTTAGCCTTAGAAGAAGACAAAGGCAATAAGGCAATACCATCGGTCAACTGGATGTTGAGGCAGACCCTAAGATTAGCTTCAAAGGGAAAACCTTAACTGAAAGCCCAGTGGTAGAACTTGAGAGCCTTGTCTCACCACCAACTGCTGCAGAGGTTCAAACCCTTGATGAGACACCTGCTGGTGAAGGTGCATCTCAACGTCTCTCTGGCCAAAGCTTGGAAGCTACACCAAGCAATAAAGGCCAAAGCTCTCTCCACCCTGAGTCACAAAGGTCTGTGAGTGACAAAGGGAAAAGAAAACTAACTTCTGAGGAGATTGAGGAGGAGGAGAGAGAGAGTAAAAGGAAGCTAAGGGGAGAAAGTTCCTCTACTGGGTCTACAAGACTCATGGAAAGTGCTATCAAGGCTGCCCCCAAACCAAATACTCAGGATGATGAGTTAAGGGTAGGCAGGATCAACTACTTGCAGACCAGGAACTATGATATTGATAATATCATCTCTCTCCCCTTAGATGAGTTAAATGAACTGGCTGACATGGAACTATCAAAAGAGAGAAAAGAAGAAGAGGATGCAGAGCTACTTCTGAAAATCAAAGAAGAAAGAAGGCAGAAGAAACTCTACAAGCATATGCCTACTCTCTCACCAGTTCAAGAAACTCATGAACAAGAGGATGTGGTACCACAAGAACCTCAGGTAGATAAAGAGAAGGATAGGATCAATATGATTAACTACCTGAGTGCCACGGGCCTCTATCAAGCTGATACACTTCTTCCCTTACCCTTTGACTACATTGAGTTTGAGTACCTCAAACAACTTGAACTTGACGTAGCTAAAGAAAGAAAGATCACCAAAAGGAAGTTAAGGTAAGAAGCTGTAAAATCAAGAGCCATCATCCATAAAAACTTGAAAAAGTCTGCTGATAGACAGAAGATGATGAGCTTCTTGAAGCTGTATGGATTCTCCGGAAGGAGATTTGTTCCCATGTCTCTATCCACCATGGATGAGCACATCTGGGTAATCAAGCAGAAGATCTAAAGAGGTGAACTTATTGACTTACACTCTCCACCAAGTCAGGTCCCTTAGGAAGTGGAGGTTAAGGCTGAAACACCTAAGACAACACAACCTGAACCTCCTGCTGAACCTCAGCAAGCTTCCACTTTTGATCCACAGCAGGGATCTGTCCCCTCTCAATCTGAACCTGTGAGAGAGGAAGACCCAACTGGGAAAGATAAAGAAGATCAATCAGGTGCTGTAGGCCAGTCTTCTCAGTTAAAAAGTTCAAAGAGGAGGAAAAGGATGGTTTCCAAACCAAAGTCAAAGAAGAAGAAGAAGAAGAAGGAAACATCCACCTCCAAACCTCAGGATGAGTCAGAACATCCTGAGGATGTGTAACAAGAAGATGCTCCACCAACTCTAATTCAAGTAACTCCTCTGGCATCAGGAAGACCCATCTTATCTTGGACATACACCACAAATCCATATTGATGGCATGTCATAAGAGATCAAGGTGTTGAACATGTCTACACATGGCAGGATATGTTCAATCTACCTCTGCATGATCTCTTTACATGAGAAGATACTATGAGAGTCTAAGTAATCCTGATCATCTCATTAAGAAATGGATGGTCATCATCATAATGAGGACTGTCAAAATCTGAAGTCTTTAAGTGTTTTGGTAGCATCAGCCTAGGGGGAGTTTGTAAGGTTATTAGTAAGGCTGATGCAACCCAAACACCCAAAGTCTCCCCTGCATGCATGCACAAGTGTACTGAAGTGGAATGCTTCGGAAGTTTCACACTGCCTTAGAAATTATTCTAAGTGTGAAATCTTCCAAAGCCAAGACCAATATCTTCCGAAGCCAAAAGATGAAGTCTTCCGAAGCTTCAAGGACAAAGTCTTCCGAAGCTTCAAGGACAAAGTCTTCCAAAGCCAACTATTGAAGACAGATTTCTTCTGAAGACTTTTGTATTACATGCTTTATTTGATGTACTTTTTACCTAAAGCTGAACCACTTTCCACTGCCACTCTGATAAGTCACCAACTTTACATAAGTTGTGTAAGGCCCCGCTCACCGGGCACCTTACGGTTGGTCATCATCACACGTAAAACATATATTCAATACATGATCATAAAATTTCGCAGCGGAATTAATAAAATATGCATTCTCATTTCATCATAAAAGCTTTTACATCTTTGTCTTGGTAACAAAATACAAGCTTTTCCTTACATTGCTTAACTATACTATGATTGCTGCTGATGCGTATTCCACAGCAATCATAGGGTCATACAGCGACCTCTACCGAAAGAATCTAATAAAAAGAAAATATATTTCTCTTCATAAAGAAGATATTAAGTTCAAAAATATATTTTCTTTCATAAACAAGATTTCTTAAATAATCGTGTTTATCAGGATTATCAAGAAATCTTGCACTTGCATGCAACATGATGTGTTGCGCGCATTACGGGCCCACAACACATGATGTGGCAGCATAATCAAAAAGTGAATGCCATCCCAAAAGAGCTGAGTAGTCGCCTCGTGCCATCCTCAGCAACACTACCTGCCAACTGGAAACACATAAAAAGTCAGCGTTGCTGAGTGAGTTCTAGTTTTATAATAAAACATACTTTCATTCTCATTAACTGTTCTTTCATACATGTGTTCACACATCATACGTACACGTAGATAATATTATTATTATCTCATCATTCATTACTTACTTTCATTCGTGTACTCTTCATCATTCTCGTTTACTTTCGTACATACATACTTTACATACTTTCGTACGTACTTTACTTTCATTCATACATTCATTACTTACGTTCGAACATTCATTACATTCATTCATACTTTCATTACTTTCGTTCGAACGTTCATTACATTCATTCATACTTTCATTACTTTCGTTCGAACGTTCATTACATTCGGTGACATGTACAATACCCCCTTTCATCATACATACTACTGGTGCTGGACCTGTGGTGGTTAGCCACGAACGTTGTGCACAAATGTTGATCCAGTCACCTGGAGTAAGTACATGCACCACTTATCTTTTCACTTTACTTCTGGATCAATGCCATATGCTATACCCCGAACGTTGTGCACAAATGCGGGTGCTGGACCTGTGATGATCAATCACGAACGTTGTGCACTAATGCTGATCCAGTCACCTAGGGTAAGCGGCAAGGATCCCATACATACTTCTGGTCAATCACAAAGACTGACCCCGATGTGCATCCTTCGGGGTAGCTAACCCGCACACCGTTGAGCTAACACCTGCCAGGGGTGTGCACCTCCTTTCATTTGCTTGCAAGCCTTACTTACTTTCTTTCATTAATGCATGCATTCATTCGTCATGTTCCTTCTTTCATTATCTTTCACTTTACGTTCTTAATACATTCGTTTCATTCTTTCATTCATTCACGTAAAGTTATTAAAAGATAACATACATTTACATAAGGAACATAAATACTTACATATCATCAGTATTCATCATCTATCATTGGCAACATCATACTAACATATATACATCATACATACACTTCTACATTTACTCACATCAGCCCTGTTCGGGCGACTGAACTTATACCAGTCGCATGTCCTCCATGCGACTGGGCCATGCGATTGGGCTATCATGCGAATGGGTACTCAAACGTGCGATTGAACTTCCTTCCGTACGACTAGACACTATGCGACTGGGCTATATGCGACTAACTCTTAACCGTACGACTGAACTACTCTGCGATTAGACTTATGCGACTGAAACCCTCAGTCGCATCACCTATCGTGCGATTGAGGCTCAATCGGGCGTCTGAGCCCCAGTCGGGCGATTGGACATCAACTAACACTCATTCGGCCGAATGGCCCTTCAGTCGCATAACCCTAACTGGGCAGCGACTGGAGTTCTTCATACACTGCAGTCGCGAACCCCGTGCCCAAACTCATCTTAAACCCATTTTTAGCCCAAATCGACCCTCCCTAGCCTCAGGGATTCATACTAGGACATCATACAAGCATTTACAAGTCCTACTTCATACCATAAACACATTACTCAAGATTTACCCAAATGGGTCAAACTTACACTATTTCAAAAATAGGGTTTATATGTGGTTCCAGCCCTAAAATCGTTAGAAAACATGTAAATGAGGGGCTCTAGAACTCACCTTAACAGGTAGAAGTTGATGAGCTTCGATTTAACTTGCTTCTCGACAATCGGTCAGCACTTTCCCTCTCTTCTTCTCTGCCCTCGGTCGCTCACTGCTCTCTCCCCGACTGAAAATGGGAGGAGAGTGGAGCTGCTCCCCTTTTATACCCAGAGCTCATTCGCATCTGGTCCAGGGGCGACTGGACCTTCAGTCGCATCAACACTATGCGATTGGACCCCAATCGCACATGTTCCATGCGGCTCATACTTCACTCGGGCGGTTGAACTCCAATCGTGCGGTTGAGCTTCAATCGGCCGAATAGCCATGAGGTTGAACTCCAGTCGCATAAATCACAGGCGACTGAGGCTCAGTCGCATAGCCTACCAAAAGTCAAACTTCCGGGTGTTACAAGTCCACCCCCCTTATTTTAGGTTTCGTCCCCGAAACCTGTCATTTCTCGAACAATCGTGGGTAATGCTGCCTCATTTCTTCTTCAGTTTCCCACGTCGACTCGGATCCCTTCCTGTGCCGCCACTGTACACGCACAAGGGGAACCACTTTATTTCTCAACCTCTTCTCTTTGCGATCTATGATCGCCACTGGTTGCTCTACATAATTGAGCTTTTCGTCTACCTCGATATCATCCAGTGGAACGACCATGTCTTCGTCCGCCAAACACTTCCTCAGGTGAGACACGTGGAAAGTCGGGTGGATTCCACTTAGTTCATCTGGCAAATCTAACCTATAGGCCACTTCTCCTACTCGAGCAATGATTCGGAAAGGGCCTATATATCGCGGACTCAGCTTACCTCGCTTCCGGAATCGAATGATCCCTTTCCAAGGTGAGACCTTCAACATAACACGATCTCCCACCTGGAACTCAATCGGCCTACGTCGTTTGTCGGCATATGACTTCTGTCGGTCTTTGGCCGCCTTCATATAGGTTTTAATTCTTTCGAGCTTCTCAGTCATAGCCTCTACCACTTCGACGCTTCCCAATTCTTTCTGACCAATATCACCCCAACAGACGGGTGTCCTGCATCTCCTACCGTATAGCATCTCATAGGGTGGCATGCCGATACTGGCATGATAACTGTTGTTGTATGAGAACTCAGCTAACGGTAGATGGTCATCCCAACTTCCACCAAAGTCAATAACACATGCTCGGAGCATGTCCTCCAATGTCTGAATGGTCCTTTCCGACTGACCATCAGTTTGTGGATGATAAGCCGTGCTAATATGCAACCTCGTCCCCATAGCATCGTGGAATTTCTTCCAGAATTTGGATGTAAACCGGGTGTCGCGATCAGACACAATCGACACCGGTACACCATGACGAGTCACGATCTCTTTGATGAAAAGATCGGCCAACTTCTCGGACGAATATGTCTCCCACATCGGTAAGAAGTGAGCACTCTTCGTCAATCGATCCACAATCACCCAGATCGTATCATACCCTTTCGGGGTACGTGGCAGCTTTGTGATAAAATCCATGGTGATGTGCTCCCACTTCCACTCCGGGATGTCCAAAGGTTGAATCTTTCCGTACGGCTTCTGGTGCTCTGCCTTTACTTGCAAACACGTGAGGCATTTACTCACATACTCCACCACATCACGTTTCATACCCGGCCACCAGTAATCTTTCTTCATATCATGGTACATTTTGGTAGCACCGGGATGAATGGAGTATCGAGACTTATGAGCTTCATCCAAAATCTTCATTCGCAGATCCCCAAGATGAGGAATCCACATACGCCCAAACCGAGTTCTAACACCCGTTGCGTTCTCACCCAATTCTGCGACCAGACCTCTCATGCGTTCAGAGTTAAGATGTTCGTCTTTCAAAGCCTCATCTTGGAACTTTTTGACCTGTTTCATTACGTCGGAAGTCATGATTAGCTGGTACGCCTTCACCCGAATTGGCTCGGGCCTCTCTTTTCGGCTAAGGGCATCCGCCACCACGTTGGCTTTGCCCGGATGGTAATGGATCTCACAATCATAGTCCTTTATAAGCTCCAACCATCGCCGTTGCCTCATATTCAGATCTTTTTACTCGAAGAAGTACTTCAAGCTTTTGTGGTCCGTGAAGATGGTGCACTTCGTCCCGTACAGATAGTGCCGCCAAATCTTCAACGCGAAAACCACAGCTGCTAGCTCCAAGTCATGAGTAGGGTAGTTAACCTCATGAACTTTCAGCTGTCGGGATGCATAGGCTATCACCTTTCCTCTCTGCATTAATACACACCCCAACCCCGAGTAGGAGGCATCAGAATAAACCACCAAATCTTCACTCCCCTCGGGTAACGCCAATACTGGAGCTTGGGTCAATCTCGTCTTCAGTTCTTCAATCGCCTCCTCTTGAGCTTGACCCCATACAAATTTCACATCCTTCCGGGTCAACTTTGTCAGTGGAGAAGCAATTTTGGAAAAGTCTTGGATAAACCTTCGGTAGTAGCCCGCCAAACCCAAGAAACTACGGATCTCGGACGGCGTCTTCGGAGACTTCCATTGCATCACTGATTCCACTTTCGTCGGATCGACCATAATCCCATCCGGATTTACCACGTGACCCAAGAATTGAACTTCACGCAACCAAAATGCGCACTTGGAGAATTTTGCATACAATTTCTCCCTTCTCAACGTTTCCAGAACTTTGCGAATGTGACCGGCATGCTCAGTCTCGCTTTTTGAATAAATCAAGATGTCATCAATGAATACTATCACTGATTTATCCAACATCGGCCGGCACACCCTATTCATCAGGTCCATAAAGCAGCTGGCGCGTTGGTCAGACCAAAAGACATAACGAGGAACTCATAATGACCGTAGCGCGTACGAAAAGTTGTTTTAGGGATATCCTGCTCCTTCACCTTCAGTTGATGGTAGCCTGATCGAAGATCTATACGCGAAAACCAACTAGCACCCTGAAGTTGATCAAACAAGTCGTCGATCCTCGGCAAGGGGTATCTGTTCTTTACTGTCAGCTTATTCAGCTCGCGGTAGTCGATGCACATCCTCATACTACCGTCCTTCTTCTTTACAAACAGGACCGGAGCACCCCAAGGTGAGATACTTGGTCGAATACACCCCTTATCCAACAGCTCTTGTAACTGCTCCATCAACTCTTTCATCTCCGTCGGGGCCAATCGGTATGGTGCCTTGGCAACAGGTTGGGCGCCTGGTACTAAATCAATCTGGAACTCGATCTCTCTGTCAGGTGGCAATCTCGATAAGTCTTCCGGGAACACGTCTGGGAACTCACACACAACCGGAACATCCGACAGTTGTGGTGCTGGCTTCTCTACATCTTTCACATAACATAAATAGGCGTTACATCCACGCCTCATACATTTCCCCGCCACTGCCATTGAGATCACCTTCGGAATCGTAGTAACCCGATCCCCATAAACTGTCACTGGACTACCGTCAGGCGCTGTCAAACTGATCATCTTCTTGCGACACACAATGTTCGCCTCGAAATCTGCCAACCAATCCATACCAAGCACCAAATCGAAACCGCCTAACGTCATCGCAAAGGGTTTAACTGGGAATTTGTGACCCTCCAGTTCTACATCGCAACCCTCAATTACCTCTGAAATCCTGGTGGTTTTACCTATCGCAGTCTCTACATCAAACGGCACATCCACACGCCTACTACTAACGGGCAATTTGGCACAAAAAGCAGCAGAAATGAAACTCCTACTGGCACCCGAATCAAATAATACAGAGGCTAAAGTTTGGTTCACCAGAAAAGTACCGGACACTACATCGGGGTCCGTCCTCGCCTCTTCCTGCGTCATCGTAAATGCCCTGGCGCTCGCTTTCGACCCTTCACCCCCTGTCTTCTTCACACCGGAACCCTCAGATCTCGGCTTCTTGCAATCTTTATTCATATGACCACTTTCCCCACAGTTAAAGCACCTCATCCCTTTACACTCTTTGGCCATATGACCGGGCTTTCCACACTTGAAACATACATTCAGCCCCCATCTGCACTCACCACCGTGCTCTCGCCCACACTTCCCACACTTTCTCGACCCTGCACTTGTCACGACCACACGACGATCATCAACCCGTGCCTTCTTACTACTTGTCGAAGTATCACCCCGACCAAACCTCTTTCCCTGCCACTTCCTCTCATCACTTCCCCTCTTACTGCCCTCAGATTTCACCAACGCAGCTCGTTCATCGTACAACCTCCCAGCTAAATCCACCGCCGACCTGAAAGTACTCGGTCGGGCGGAAATCAAATGCCAACGAATTTCGGCTGGCAACCCCTGAATATACCGGTTAATCTTGCGAGACACCGGCGTCACTTGCTCTGGCACCAACCGTGCCATGTCGTTGAACTTAGTGGTGTATTGTTGGTGGGTCATCGTTCCCGCCTCCAACTGCAGGAACTCTCTCTCAACTCTGTCCATCTCTCGATGAGGACTGAACTCCTCAATCACCATTCTCTTCAACTCAGACCACTTCATTTTTCCAATGGCCCTGCTACCTTCGGCCTGGACAATATTGTCCCACCAGCACAATGCCGTCCCCGTAAACGAGTGGGTAGCAAACTTTACCTTCTTATCCTCCTGGCAGTCACTGATATCAAGGACCGCCTCCATCTCTCTCACCCATTGGTGAGCATCAGCAGCCGTACCCGAACCATCAAAAGTCGGAGGCTTGCATCTCATAAATTTCCCGTAATCACAACCCGAGCTGTCCCCCTTACCTGTTCTTCCTCCTCTTCCTCTTCGTCATCGGACGATACTGTTTCTGCCTCTGTCTGTTGCTGTCTACCGGAGGACCGTTTCCTCCCTCGTCTATCATCCTCGCGTACTTCCTTTATCACTTCGGTCATTACAGACAGTAAAATCGTCTGCATAGCCTGGTGCACTTCCTCAATCACTGCCTCTTTTACCGAGGCTCTCAACTTGGCGCTTTCGTCTGTCTCCTCCTGATGAGGAATCTCGTTCTCCTCACGAACTACTTTCTCTTTCCTAGATCTTCCTCGCGTGATACGCGGCTCATCACCACGTCCACCATCACGGGAAGCATCAGATGATCTATCACCGACCATCTTCTATCACACTGAAAGATTCAAACACCAACACGGTCATTCAAGGAAATAGCTCAGTTTATGTTAAGTATAGTAAGTCCCTAATTACAGTGGCCAGTTGTGATTAGCCACTCACTCTACTCTTCACACCCCGAGCATTACCCGTCCTTGACTACATTAGCATCTAAGTCTAACAGTACACGTAATTCACTTAACAAGCGCACATAGTACCAGTTAATCTTTAAGAAAAATACCTGATGGCACGCGACTACTCAGATGGCATTCTCATTCTCCCTGTCCCATTCTCAGTTTAAGTTTAGGTTTATTATAAAATTTTACCCATTTTACTTAAACTTTTGCTCTGATACCAACTTGTAAGGCCCCGCTCACCGGGCACCTTACGGTTGGTCATAATCACACGTAAAACATATATTCAATACATGATCATAAAATTTCGCAGCGGAATTAATAAAATATGCATTCTCATTTCATCATAAAAGCTTTTACATCTTTGTCTTGGTTACAAAATACAAGCTTTTCTTACATTGCTTAACTATACTATGATTGCTGCTGATGCATATTCCACAGCAATCATAGGGTCATACAGCGACCTCTACCGAAAGAATCTAATAAAAAGAAAATATATTTCTCTTCATAAAGAAGATATTAAGTTCAAAAATATATTTTCTTTCATAAACAAGATTTCTTAAATAATCATGTTTATCAGGATTATCAAGAATCTTGCACTTGCATGCAACATGATGTGTTGCGCGCATTACGGGCCCACAACACATGATGTGGCAGCATAATCAAAAAGTGAATGCCATCCCAAAAGAGCTGAGTAGTCGCCTCGTGCCATCCTCAGCAACACTACCTGCCAACTGGAAACACATAAAAAGTCAGCGTTGCTGAGTGAGTTCTAGTTTTATAATAAAACATACTTTCATTCTCATTAACTGTTTTCATACATGTGTTCACACATCATACGTACACGTAGATAATATTATTATTATCTCATCATTCATTACTTACTTTCATTCGTGTACTCTTCATCATTCTCGTTACTTTCGTACATACATACTTTACATACTTCGTACGTACTTTACTTTCATTCATACATTCATTACTTACGTTCGAACATTCATTACATTCATTCATACTTTCATTACTTTCGTTCGAACGTTCATACATTCATTCATACTTTCATTACTTTCGTTCGAACGTTCATTACATTCGGTGACATGTACAATACCCCCTTTCATCATACATACTACTGGTGCTGGACCTGTAGTGGTTAGCCACGAACGTTGTGCACAAATGCTGATCCAGTCACCTGAGTAAGTACATGCACCACTTATCTTTTCACTTTACTTCTGGATCAATGCCATATGCTATACCCCGAACGTTGTGCACAAATGCGGGTGCTGGACCTGTGATGATCAATCACGAACGTTGTGCACTAATGCTGATCCAGTCACCTAGGGTAAGCAGCAAGGATCCCATACATACTTCTGGTCAATCACAAAGACTGACCCCGATGTGCATCCTTCGGGGTAGCTAACCCGCACACCGTTGAGCTAACACCTGCCAGGGGTGTGCACCTCCTTTCATTTGCTTGCAAGCCTTACTTACTTTCTTTCATTAATGCATGCATTCATTCATCATGTTCCTTCTTTCATTATCTTTCACTTTACGTTCTTAATACATTCGTTTCATTCTTTCATTCATTCACGTAAAGTTATTAAAAGATAACATACATTTACATAAGGAACATAAATACTTACATATCATCAGTATTCATCATCTATCATTGGCAACATCATACTAACATACATACATCATACATACACTTCTACATTACTCACATCAGCCCTGTTCGGGCGACTGAACTTATACCAGTCGCATGTCCTCCATGCGACTGGGCCATGCGATTGGGCTATCATGCGAATGGGTACTCAAACGTGCGATTGAACTTCCTTCCGTACGACTAGACACTATGCGACTGGGCTATATGCGACTAACTCTTAACCGTACGACTGAACTACTCTGTGATTAGACTTATGCGACTGAAACCCTCAGTCGCATCACCTATCGTGCGATTGAGGCTCAATCGGGCGTCTGAGCCTCAGTCGGGCGATTGGACATCAACTAACACTCATTCGGCCGAATGGCCCTTCAGTCGCATAACCCTAACTGGGCAGCGACTGGAGTTCTTCATACACTGCAGTCGCGAACCCCCGTGCCCAAACTCGTCTTAAACCCATTTTAGCCCAAATCGACCCTCCCTAGCCTCAGGGATTCATACTAGGACATCATACAAGCATATACAAGTCCTACTTCATACCATAAACACATTACTCAAGATTTACCCAAATGGGTCAAACTTACACTATTTCAAAAATAGGTTTATATGTGGTTCCAGCCCCAAAATCGTTAGAAAACATGTAAATGAGGGGCTCTAGAACTCACCTTAACAGGTAGAAGTTGATGAGCTTTGATTTAACTTGCTTCTCGACAATCGGTCAGCACTTTCCCTCTTTTCTTCTCTTCCCTCGGTCGCTCACTGCTCTCTCCCCGACTGAAAATGGGAGGAGAGTGGAGCTGCTCCCCTTTTATACCTAGAGCTCATTCGCATCTGGTCCAGGGGCGACTGGACCTTCAGTCGCATCAACACTATGCGATTGGACCCCAATCGCACGTGTTCCATGCGGCTCATACTTCACTCGGGCGGTTGAACTCCAATCGTGCGGTTGAGCTTCAATCGGCCGAATAGCCATGCGGTTGAACTCCAGTCGCATAAATCACAGGCGACTGAGGCTCAGTCGCATAGCCTACCAAAAGTCAAACTTCCGGGTGTTACAAGTTGGTAAAAAGGTCCATGCTTTTGGTAAATTGTACATTGAGGTCTTGAGTCTGTAACTTTCCACTTTATGTACTTTATCATTTTTATAATATATTAGGATGTGAGCTATGGCATGTCATAGTCACTAGTCAAAAGGCAATCTGCCTTTTGACTCTATATTGATTTGTTGTCTAGATCATGTATCCAGCTGGCCTTCAAAGTATGGCCGGCTGTAGGTTGTAGTATAAGTATTTCTAGTCCTTGTAACTTATATGTAGGACTTTGTAAACCATTTTTAAGGAACTAGAGATCAATATACATCAACCTTGAAAACCAAATGCTTGTGTGTTGTTCTAGTTTCTGTCTCATTTACACTTGTGTTTCTTAGTTCTCAAAACTGAGTTTACCAGTTCCCTATTTGAATTGTTAAGTGTTGTTCCACACTCTTCTCCTTGTGTTGTTGTGTTGTAAAGTGCATAACCCTTCACCAGGTCCTGCAGAGAGCTTCAGGTTAATGCTTATGCATAGCAGAGAATATCATCTAAGCGTGTCAATGAGAGCTTCAGGTCAATGCACACGTATAGCAGAGAAGATCATCACTCCAGGTCAATGCTTACGCATAGTAGAGGAGATAAACACGCACTTTATTATTATTTTTTTAGTATTTTTTTAATTTGAGACGAGACTTGTATCTTTGTGCAGGCCAAAATGTCATGGGAATAGTCCTTATCAATGGGTTCTTTGAACTTTAGTTTGGTTGCGCAATCACTGTTTACTTTGTTTTCCGGCTGAGCCTACCATGCATATCCCACACAAATCTATTGACCTCCTTCAACTTCTTTTTCCAGGGTTCCTTAAAAGACAAAATTTTCTTTTAAATTGGAAACTTTAAGACTTTTACTCTCTCCCAAAATTTCTATTTATCTACAAGGTAATAGAAATTTTTTTTTCATATATATTTTTTGTTGTTGTTAATGAAGGAATTGGGATACCAGAAGTTATTGGAAAGATTTTATCAACATAAGATGTAAAAGAAACAAAACAAAGTTATTTACAAATAACCATACATTTTATTATGAAAAGAGTTTTTCAAAAAGATATTAAACCCAACATTGAGATTAGTTTATAAAAACGAGGTTTATCAAATGTTTTTGTGAAAAGATCCGCTCTTTGATTTTTAGTGTTGATTGGAATAATATCTATAAAACCCTTTTCCTGAGTATCTCGGATTGCATGAATCCTTGTTTTAGTGTGCTTGGTGCGAGTGTGATGAATCGGAATTTTGGCAATTCCAATAGCAGCTTCATTATCACAGAAGAGTGGTGTATGAAGAAAATTGATGCCATAATCCATCATTTGATGTTGGATCCAAAGCACTTGGCAGCAACAACTTGATGCAGCAACGTATTCAGATTCCCCGGTAGATAATATACAGTTGTCTGCTTTTTGCTTTGCCATGAAACAAGACAATCTCCAAGATACTGACATCCACCAGTGACATGTTTCATGTTGATCTTACAACCTCCGTGATCACTGTCAGAATAGGCATGCAAATCAAAGTTTCCTCCTTTTGGATACCAAAGAACCAAACGAGAAGACCCCTTAAGATATCGAAAGATACATTTAACAGCCTTTTCATGAGATTCTTTCGGATTTTCTTGATAACGGGCACAGTAACACACGGAGAATGTGATATCCGGATGACTCGCAGTGAGATACATGAGAGATCCAATCATGGAGCGATAACAATGAGCATTCACGGATTTCCCATTATCATCAGGAGTTAAGCAGGTTTTAGTAATAAAAGGAGTGAGTTCTGGAGAAGCATCATCCATCTTGAACTTCTTGAGAATCTCCAGAACATACTTTTCTTGATGAATTAGAATGCCATCAGGCTTTTGCTCAACTTGCAATCCCAAGAAAAGGCACAACTCCCCCATCATGCTTATTTCGAAGCGATCCTTCATTGCCTCTTCAAATTCTCTACACAGTTTCTCATTTTTTGACCAAAAAATGATATCATCAACATACACTTGTACGATCAGCATTTCACCAACAACTTCCTTCTTAAATAGCGTCATATCTATAGTTCCACGAGAGAAACCCTTGCTGAGCAAATATTGTGTCAAGGTTTCATACCAGATGCAAGGAGCTTGATGTAATCCATATAAGGATTTATCAAGTTTATAAACTTTATCTAGAAATCAGGATCCTCGAAACTTGGTGGCTGACAGACATAAATCTCCTCATCAATGTTCCCGTAGAGAAATGCACATTTCACATCCATTTGATAGACTTTAAAGTCCTTGTGAGCAGCATGAGCAAGAAAGATTCTGATAGCTTTAATGCGAGCAACTAGAGCAAATACTTCAGTGTAGTCAATTCCCTCCTCCTGAGCAAATCCCTGAACAACCAACCTTGATTTGTTTCTTATTATAACCCCTCGATCATTTGGTTTGTTCCGGTATACCCATTTGATACCAATGGGAAACTTATTTGGAAGAAGATCAACTAATTTCCAAACTTTCAGTTTCCTGAATTATGGAAGCTCCATCTGCATAGATTCAACCCAACTTGGGTCTTGAAAAGCTACAGATACATTTTTGGGATCGATCTGAGATAAGAAACATGCATAAAGACATTCATTTATCAATCCAAATTGACTCCATGACCTCACACCATCTGTAATAGAACCAATGATGTAATCATGTGGATGGTCTTTTAATGTCTTAAAATTGGTATTAAGGGTTAAAGGATTAGAATGATATGATGATTTGAATTGTGACGGTTGTGAAGGTGAGGATGGTTGTGATAAAGGAGTTGGTTGTGGTGAAGGTATGGGTGGAACATCAAACGAAGGTGGAGGTGGAGGGTCAATTGGTGGATGTGGATGGAGTTTAGGTTATGGAGGTGGTTGTGGTTGTGGATCGAGTAGAGGAATGATTTGCACATTGGTTTGAGGAGAAACAACATCATCAAATATTGGAAGATTGAAGGATATGAAGACAGTATTAGAGTCATAAAACCATTTTGGGTCTGACCTTATATTTGGTGAATTTGACTCTTACCAATCAACATAGAAAGACCCCTGCGCAATACTCGTTCTTTTATTTTACACCCTATATGCATTTTTAAGGAAGAATAGCCAACAAAAAAGTATTCATATCATACATTGATGGCTCTTCCTGTTCCCTCACAAGAGATGCATTCCTAGATCTGCCTTGGGGAACACCAGACCAAACTCTTTAACTCCTAGCAACAAACTTAGACTCTGTCAATGAAGAAGAGAAAAAGCTAAGGAGAAGAATGGTGACTTTACTGGACACTAGGAAATAGGATAAACTACCAAACATACCCCTCACTCCTAGGAAGAAAATTGTCCAGTGGAGGTTTGAGAAACCTTCTCACAACTTTGTCGTGGAAAGGGAGAATGGTGAAGTCAATAGACTTGACACACCATCTCTGCTACACTAAAGCAGATTTGATATTGCTGAGCTAGCAGAGAAACCATTTTCCAATCCCTCCAACTCCTAAGTAGATGCTCACATCAAAAATCACCTAAGGAGCCTTCATCTTGCTGAGCTAACCAAGAAAGCAAGAACTGAAGGGGAGTTGAAGTTGAGAAAGGAAGAAGAAGAGGGTGCCACTACTAAAGGAAGTTCATTCAAATGGTTGAAGGCTCTGCTTCAGATTCCATAGTTAGATGGGAATATGACTACAATTCCCATCAACTTACTCTCTTCAGAGGGCTACAACAAATAGTACATGTCATCTAGAGCAATAGATTAGATCTCCTATCTACAAATGGCTTGTACAAACTTCTCAGCACTACTTCAAGAAAGAACAAGGAGACTGACAAATACCTTCTTTCCTTGGTGTTAAAAGTTTTGAGAAGAAGAAGGGAGTGAAGTTTTGATAGCACCAGCCTAGGGGGAGTTTGTTGGATCGGATGAGGCTGGTGCAACCAAAACGACACTTAGAAGATTTTGGATGCAACTGAATAAAGACTTCCGAAGACAAAGAAGCACTTCTGAAGCTATGTTGAAGATCTTCCAAATCTTAAGGATGAAGAACTTCCGAAGGAAAGAACTCAATCTTCCGAGACTAAGTAGTTCTCCTTCCAAAGTAAAACACTTAAAAGATTCGAGACAAAGTATTTTGAAGGATAAAGTCATGAAGACTTGCTGAAGTCTCGAAAGAAGTTATTTCTTCCAAAGTATAAATGTTTTCGGAAGAACTTATTCTTCCGAAGCCATTTAGCATTCGGAATAACTAACTATGAACCAGTGGATAAAAGTATGGTCTGACTGACACATGCTACCAACTCTGGTATACTGCATGACGCTTTCCCACGCTCATGTAGTTGACCATACTTTATTCCACTATTCACCTTTATCAGTTAGTACAGTTACAAACTTAAGTTGGTGACAAAAGTAAGTCATGGACATGTTACAACTTCCTAATCTATGATAGTATTTTAACTTAGATACCTTACTTCTAGCAATGTAGTATTTGTTTAGTTGTAAGTTCTAGCTGGTTATCTAAGGGGCTGTTTTTTTTTCCCAAAAGCTCTTCTCAGCCTCTTCTGTCTTCACCAAGAAGAGGACGCGCAGACATTTGGGCTTGCAGACTGTTTGATTTTCGGAAGACATTTCACTTAAAAATGTCTTCCCGTCCTCTTTTTGGAGAAGACCTAAACATAACTCTTCCAACCTCTTCTACATTTCTTCCACAAACCCACAACCCCAGCCTTCATTCTTCCACAACCCCACAACCCCGTTCGACAGCAGATCCAGCCTTCACCGCAGATCCAGCCGCCGCCGCCTTTGCCCCGTTCGACCTTCGCAGATCCTGCCGCCTTCGCCCCGTTCGACCAGCCGCTTTCGCCCCGTTCGACCAGCCCCGTTCGCAGATCCGGCAAGCCCCGTTCGACCTTCGACCTTCGCAGATCCGGCAAGCCCCGTTCGCAGATCCGGCAAGCCCCGTTCGCAGATCCGGCAAGCCCCCGTTCGCAGATCAGGTGAGTATCTTTTTACCTTATAAGGCTTATGAATGATAACATTTACAGATTGTTAAGTTATGAATGAGTATCTTTTCGACCTTCGCACATCATCTGAATACTTTGAATGATAACATTTACAGATTGTTAAGTTAGGATCGGATTCATTTAAGTTGCCTCTTTAGGCCAACATTGATGGGTTTCGATCCCCACAGGTTCATTTTAATTACTCCAAATATTGATGGGTTTTACCCAAAGTAATGAATACTTTTATCAGAATCTAAAAACTATCATTACAAACAAATGAACAATTGTTTGTATGATTAATTTGTATATGGTTTGTATGATTAGTTTTTTGTATGAGTAATTTGTATATGGTTTGTTGTTTGTATGAATTGTTTATTGGATTGGTATATGGATTGTATGATTAGTTTGTTTGTATGAGTAATTTGTATATGGTTTGTTGTTTGTATGAATTGTTTAGTTGATTGGTATATGGATTGTATGATTAGTTTGTATGATTAGTTTGTATGATTAGTTGGTATATGGTTTGTTTGATTATAAATGGGTTTAGTTGGTTGTTATAGTTTGTATGAAAAATTGTGATTTGTTTTTATTGTTTAATAGAAATGGGCGAGAAACATCAATGGTCAAACGAGCAAATTCAATGTTTGCTAGAAACTTGCGTTGAAGAAATAAATAAGGTGGGTAGGAAAGGTTTGAGCATGCAAAAAGACTCTTGGAATAGATTAGGAAAAGTTCTTAAAGAAAAGTTTGGCCTTGAATTGAATCAAAAACAAATGAAGAACGCCTATGACAATCTGAAAGCCAAGTACGTCGGATGGTTGTATTTGAAAAACAAAACATGCAATATATATAATCCTCAAACCAATAGTTTTTCCCTAACAAACGAGGAGTGGGAAGAATTTAAGAAGGTATGTTCACATATAAACATATATGTATATATAAACATATACTTATAATAAACATATACTTATAATAATATTTTATATTTTGGGTTTAGGGGCATCCGAAGGCTGGATCTTTGAAAACGACTCCATTGCCTTTTCCAGAACTTTGTGCAGAATTATTTGATGGTAATACTGCCACTGGAAATGGCAAGTGGACTTCAACTCAAACAACTTCAGTTGCTGGATCATCTTCTGCTCAACGTGTCAAACCACTTATGATTACAAATACAATTACTCATGACATAGAAGATGATGCCGACTCTTTTGATTTTGAACAACACAATTCCGAGCCTATTCCGGAGGATACCCCCGAGCGTACCGAGGATCCGGCCCCCAACCCTATTCCAAACAAAAGGGCCAGAACCTCGAAATCATCTATCACATCTAATGATCTAGCATCTGACATGCAAAAGGCTATTCAGTTTTTGATTAAAGAAAAAGATGGACCAACAGTACTTGACTGTTCTGAGAGGTTAAAATTGGTTGGGTTAGAGCCGATAGATCCTTTATTTTTAGCTGCTTTTCATATCTTTGGAGTGTCGTCATCCATGAGAGAGGCGTGGATGACACTGCCAGAACTTCCAGAAGTATTAAAAGGGTGGATTACAATGACTGCTAAAAGTATGAAACTAATATAATTGTGCACGTGACTTTGTTTATGTTTGACGGTTGTATTTTGGTTAGTGATGACGTTGTTTATGTTTGATGGTTGTATTTGGTTGGTGATGAAGTTGTTATGTTTTGATGGTTGTATTTGGATGGTGTTGACATTTGTTATGTTTTATGGTTAATGTTTATGATGACATTTTTATGGTTATTTTTAATGATTGCTTTCTTTATTATTAACACAGGATCAAATGGATTATAATAAGAAATTACTTCTAGTAATTCTTATGTACTTGTATGTTCGTTTTTTTTTGGAGAAGAGGTTTGAAACGAATGCGAGACAATGATTCAGAAATGACGGGGCATAAATACACGTTAGAGTTATTACAAGGAAATCCCAAACAATGCATTGAATTGCTACGTATGTCTCGTGAATCCTTTGTCCGACTATGTACACATTTTAGAATAAATTATTCGTTAAAGGATAGTAAACATGTATCGGTTGAGGAGAAGATGGCTATGTTTTTAATGATAGTTGGTCATAATCAACGTTACGTTGTTATAAAGCGTAGATTTCAACACTCAAAGCAAACAATTCATAAATTCTTTTATGAAGTGTTAGATAAAATGATGCTTTTTGCTAAAGATATGATAGTACCAACTTCTTTCAATCCAAATCCATACATTCCGGGACATAACAAAAGACTTCGACGAATTTTTAAGGGAGCGGTTGGTGCACTTGATGGTACTTTGATACATGCTGTTGTCCCTGCTAGTAAACAAGATTTATATAGAGGAAGGGGAAAAGGAGAGTGTTATCAAAACGTATTAGCAATTTGTGACTTCAACATGATTTTTACATTCATTGTGGCGGGTTGGGAAGGGGTAGCACATGATTCCAGAATATTATCAGAGGCCTTATCAGATACAAATGCTCCATTCCCGTTACCACCATCAGGTATATAAATTGTTTTTAAATATTTCGTGCTTTAAATTCCTAATTATTTATATATCTTTACAGATAAATATTATCTTTGTGATGCCGCTTATGCACACATACGAGGATTTATGGCCCCATATCGTAATGTAAGGTATTGGCTTGGAGATTTTCGTAGAAATCGTGCATTGACCGTTAAAGAAAAATTTAACCATGCACATGCAAAACTACGAAACGTTATTGAGCGTTCGTTTGGTGTTTTGAAAGCACGGTTCCCTATATTGAAAAGGATGGCACCATTTCCGTTGGTTACACAAACGAACATTACCGTTGCATGTTTCGCGTTGCATAATTTTATAAGGAAAGAGGGTCTTAGCGATGATTTTTTTACACAATACGATCAACCCGATGTGTCCTTTGAAAATTGTGATATGCACGTTGATGCTGAGGAAAATGATGTTGAAGAACATGGTACCGCATCCGATAGAGAATATATGACTCAATTAAAAGATGAAATTGCTAACCAGTTAATGCAGAATGTCGAATAAATGATTTATAAATGTAATCGTATGATTTTATGAATATTATTGTAGTATTGTATGACTTTTATTTATATTTTAATGTATTTCTATGACTTTTATTTATATATTAATGTATTAGTTGTTTTTAAAGTTTAAAAAATAAATTTAGTTTAATTACAGAATATTTCAGCATTCTGCAGATGTTACACAAAACAAACAGTCTTTTTCTTGCAGACTGCAGACATTTGGTCCACCTCTTCTGCTGCAGATGTCTGCAGATGTGGTCCGCAGACTGCAGACGTTTTCCTGCAGAAAAAACAAACAACACCTAAGTATAACCGGCTGTAGATAGTAGTATATATGATTTCTCAATGTAACTCATTCATGTTGTGCTTTGTAAGAGTCTTGTAATACTGAGTTGAGAAGTAATATATACCTGTATCTTGAAAAACCATTTCCTGTGTTCATTAACTTAGTATATTATTATCAACTTAGCTAGAGATTCTGCATCATCAAACGAGTGAGACTTAGTGTGTTTGTGAGGAAAATCTTGTGTTGCGAGACAAATACCGATCCTGCAGTTAAGTGTTCTAACACTCTCCTCATTGTGAGACTGATGGTATTGACTACCCTTAACCTGTCCTGCAATATATGTATACGAGAAATTAATAATTAAAAGTTCAAAAAATGTATAATCTTAAATTTTAAATCCTAATAGGCGTCTTTTGACATATTCAAAACTTGGAATATTTTGTATGTTATGATTGTTTTTAATTTTGATCATTTGAAACTTGATATTTTCAATAAATTTTGAAAAACTATTAGATTAAGTATTTGTTTACTAACTACGAATCAAATAAACATAAATTCAATTCGAATTCGAAATTTTCTTGTTGAAAAATTCGAAATCCACTTATGCTTTTCGAATTTATATAATGTTTGGAAATTTTAAAATTCCAAGTCAAGTCGAATTGATTAGAGTTTTGAGGTGTTGGTTGGGAGAGCCATTTAGCAAGAAAGGGTTTGTTATGTTATCCCAATGGACCCAATCCAATGCACAACACTTGGGCTTTGATCCAACCCAGCGTCTTTGCTACGAAATCCCTCTGCTCAGTTGTCGCCGGCTGGAGTCATGGAAGACATCGAGGATTTGTTGGTCGGCGGCGCCGCAGCCCCACCTGGTTTCCGGCGACCAATCACCGCAGCCGTCGGGATAAACAAGAAGAAGAAAAGCAATACACTAGACCCATCATCCACGCCTCAAGTCCCTGGCACCCAGGTTCGATGGATATATTCGCATCCTGAGCCTGAGGGCTTAAATCTTATATTTATTCATTTCTTCAACTCATTCTCTTATTTCTTCCTTCTTCTTACAGACCATTTTTCTCAAGACATTTGGGTGCTCACATAACCAGGTTTAAATTTCTATATCTAACACCATATGCACGTCTATTACTTGTTCAGTTGGACTCATATGCTTGCAGAAAGAGACGCAGTTGCAATTTTTTTTTTTACTCAAATCTTCTGGAACTTCCAGCCCATACGAATTGTAATAAACGACCAATATGTAGCAATTCTCATGAAGTTTGACGTAGCTATCACTTTTTCTACAAATTTGTTGCACCCTCAGCAATTTTGAGCTTGAAAAGTAGGGATTATTACATCAAAATTTTAACATACTTTCGCCCTATTATCACCTCCTATAGCAGAAAAAATGTACAATCATTTCTCACCACCAATTTAACCGCTATAAGGTTACTCACATACCATATTGAATGAAAATTACACATATAAAAGGCGCGTAGCAAATCTTTTTATAAGTATGCGTAGGCTTAGAAATGTTATATCAGACTGCTTTCTATCTGGGTTTTGAGTTTTTTGTTGAAGGTTATCATCCTTACTTCATCAGTTTGAGTTGTTTGTTTATTCGCAGAGTGATAGTGAGTACATGGCTGGCCAACTTTCATCATTTGGCTATGCTGTCAGCGACAATGCAGAAGGAGCGGATCTTTGGCTGATAAATACGTGAGTTATCTTTCCATGTTGTCTGCTTGCGTGTAAGAAGGTAACAAAAACTGTATAAAAGATTATAACAAATGAAACAAAAAATAAACTTCTGTTGATATTTTTCAGTCGAGATATAATCTTTGTTGATCATTGATACCTTTGCTTATGAGCACCAAGACGTCCATTGTACTGCTATTTAATAAATTTAGTGTTCTAATTGTTTATATGAAATGAAAATCATTGAATATACTGATGACTTAAGTTGTTTCATTTGTCAAGGTTTAAGTTAGTTTGTAAAGATGAGTTACAAAAAAGGTTATTTGAGGAAAATTTCCAAGTTTAATTAAACATCTCCTTGTTATATTTGGTGGTTTGCTTTGCAACTTCAATTCATCCTGCCTTGAATCGTTTGGGGGCATATGTTGTTGTGATCAAATTAAGCTCTTATACTTGTCAGCAAAGAGAAAGAGGAATTTACCAAAGGTCCTTTATGATTTTTAAAAAGGAACTATAACTACTTGATTGCAGTTAGTTGTCTATATTCATATGTGATCCCCTTAAAATAAATTTTAATCACAACCCAATTTTACAAGTTGTGTCATATTTATACAGATACTATATGAAAGCCAACCTTTGCTTGTTCAAAATATTGGCCCTTGTTTAGTTTGTTTATAATAGTTTTCTTTAACTACTGATAATTTTATGATGATACAATGTTCTAGTAAAACATACCACAGACATATGTATGTATGTATGAATGTATGTATGTATTGATTGATGTCTTTATAATATAGTTGTACAGTAAAGTCCCCAAGCCAATCAGCAATGGACACATTGATATCTAAATGTAGAAGTGCAAATAAGCCACTTGTGGTGGCTGGATGTGTGCCTCAAGGAAGTAAAGATCTGAAAGAGCTTGAAGGTGTGAGCATAGTTGGTGTTCAGCAAATTGATCGGGTTGTTGAGGTTGTTGAGGAGACCCTTAAAGGTCATGAGGTTCGATTATTGAATCGGAAAACTCTTCCAGCACTTGATCTTCCTAAGGTATAATTTTAATGTTTTTGTAAATTAAAGGGTTGTTAGCTCTGTGTTTTGAAAGTGATATTCGTTATTTAATAATCATAAAGATTAAAAGATATAGAAAATGGTGTTGAGTTTTGCTTCTGCCTTTTGAAGCTGTAATAGTAAGATGCTTGGGTGTTTGGCAAATTCTGACTTATTTAAAACTTGATAGATAAAATGATCAGGATTTGACATTTTCATGAAAGTGGTGAGAGTGTGAGACAGTCCAAATAAGAATCAAAGAAAGGATGAATAGGTAACCTTGTTTTTACTCTTAGATTATTAGATGCTTGGGCTTTGGCAGTTATGATGATTTGAGATATAAGTAGATAATTCGTCCAAAGTTTGTGAAAAGTGGAGACTTTTTGTTTGAAATGGGATTAAAAGGCGCTAAAACTAGGATAGAATGGATAAATAGATAAAAGCTGGTATGAAACTATGAAATTGATCAATAAATATTAAGAACTGGTTACTGTGAATTGAAATATCAACAAAATAGCAAGGTTTAAAAGTACGGAATCGAGCCTCGAGGCGTTTCCCCTTTGCCTCATAAGGCGTAACTCGTAAGCCTCGAGGCGAACCAAGGCGCAAGCCCGAGGCGGAATTAAAAAATAAATATAAAAATTATATATTTATAGAAAATAAAATACACACTAATTTCTTCATCAGATTCATCAAAAACATCAAAAACACACATTAAAAAGACATGGAAAGTTTAAAACTGACATAAAGAGTCTAAAACATCAAAAACAAACATTAAAACACTCTGAGGCGCACCTGAGGCGCAAGTTTTCTTACCGCCTCAGCCCAATGAGGTGCACATACAAGAGAACCACCTGAGGCGCCGCCTCATGTTCGTTTTTTGGACACCTCGCCTACACGCCTCAACCGATTTTTAAAACCATGCAAAATAGATAATAATTTCTAAAATGCAAATTCAAACACTTCAATATTTGTTGCAAGATTCACATTTGGAAAGGGCAAAACGACATTTGTTCATGCAAACATATAAAATTTGAATTTAATTATTTTGCAGTGCGGGCTTAATCTTGTTATTTTACAGATAAGGAAGAATAAGTTTGTTGAGATTCTTCCCATAAATGTTGGTTGTTTGGGGGCTTGCACATATTGCAAGACTAAGCATGCTCGAGGTCATCTTGGAAGCTATACTGTTGATAGCCTTGTAAGTACTTTTCTGGCTAAACTTAAATTCTTGCGTGGAGTGTTGGATGTATGTTTTTAATGTTGTCACATGATGTTAACTAATCCAAATCACATAATCAGCTATCACAGGCTGTAGGAGACACCGTCTTGATTTACTTTTGTTGTTGAAACTTTAATAAAATGATGTTTGGAGTGTTTAACAAATTCTGATTCTTTAAAGTACTACTAGATAAATTTACTAAAAAGAACATTTTTGTATAAAAAAGGACATCTTGTGTGGCACTAGACATTCCTTAAACACCTGTTGTTGTTTTAGCCTTTCTATGGCAGTCACAAGTCTCTCAATTTACTTTAATGAAGGGGTAAATAGGTGAATTTATATCAGTCCTAGATAATCAATTTTTTGTTGCGGTATGAAACTACTTAATGCAAAACTCTGATTGCGTGGCTCCAAACTAATAGATAATAAAGAACAGGGTCTGTTTATCCGGCCAGAAAAATAACCAGATTGTTGGCTCCAAAATGCAAAACCAAACACCCTCTGAACTTGTTAGGATCAAAGAGCTCAAACAAACACACGAACACAAACACGAGAACAATAATGAAAAGCAATAAACGAGACACGAGATTTATAGTGGTTCGGTTACGTTGTGTAACCTACGTCCACTTGGGGCAACTAGGGTTTTCTTTTATTGAGTGATAATATTTACAAGTACAAGAGATATCAATATATACTAACTAGACAATTAGGTTTTACATTGTTCCTAATTCTGTCTAAAGTTAATACCGGGCCCACCGGGCCCACCGGGCCCACCCGAGATGGGTCGGAGCCCACAACATAACAGAACTTATATTATTTATATAATAATCTCGAAAATTGCAGGTGGGACGTGTCAAAAGTGTTGTAGATGAAGGAGTCAAAGAGATATGGTTGAGTAGTGAAGACACTGGGGCGTATGGTATTATTTTCATATTGTTTCTTCATCATCTTCTTCAATGTCTTACTTATAAATGGGTGAATTGTTATGTTTTACCATTGTTGGGTCAAATTGGGTTAAGTTAAAGGACAAAATGAAAAAGAAAATATGTCAAATTTTAAAATTCTTCAATGGGTATCTAAATGCTTTAAAACCTACCCAAAGCCTTCGTTAAAAAATAAATTAATCTTTTGCTACTTATGCCTAGGTGACATGAGGGCCCATTTTGCCTTTTAACTACTTCAATCTCTATCAAGCTTGAATTTGATTTGAAATGTGAACTTCATATCTATAGGCGTTTATAAAGCTTGAATTTTGTGATTGTTATGCATGTGATGAAAATAGTAGATATATTGCAAAAGATGTATCACTCTTTACAACACAATCCTCAAGTTTTTTATCTTTTTACTTTTTATTCCTTTATGAATTTGATTTGTTAGGCCATAGGTTCTTTTCTTGGGTTGTGATTATTGCTTGGGTCCTTATAATCATAGAAGGACTCCTCTTTCGGTTCATTAGTTTTGTAATTTCTCAAATAGTTGGCCCAATCCCCATCCTTTTGTCTCAACAAACTTAACAACTCATCTGGCCATTATCTTCTTGTGCCTCAGATCAGATAAATGTTACCTTTTGGCACCCGGCTTGATTCCAAAGTAAACTAAAGCTTTTGACCTGTCATCGAATCTCTTCAAATTTACCAGTGGTACTTTTGCAAATGCCAAACATCTAAACAACCGCACATGGTCCAAAACAAGTTTTCTTCGGTGAATTGCCTCATAGGGTGTCTAATTTTTGAAAGATCGAATGGGCACCATATTTAGTGTTAATTAGACGCAGCTGGACACTATCACACACATACAAAAGTAGTAAAAAAACACGAGAGTTTTAACATGGTTAGGTTAGTGTGATGTTGGCTGCAACTAGTTTTTTCTTTATTATGCTCCATACAGATTACAGAGATTACAATACATGACATGGGACTAATTAGGGTTAACAACTTGATGAACAAAAAACATAAACATGGGCCTAAGCCTAAAGCCTTTACAAAGCCAACATTTGGCACATATGTAGAGTGATAAGCAACCATTCCCCATAGTTTTGTGGTACTTTCATTGCCTTAAACATGTTGTGAGTTGTCTCCACTAACATCTTGTTCCTTCGTTCGCCCACCTTGTTTTGCTAAGGGGTGTAAGGAGCAGTGAGTTGGCGATGACTTCCTTTCATTTCATAGATCTCATTGAACTCCTTAGCATCTTCAACTTCCTTCCACATATAATTTTCATCAATTGCTTGAATTTCTTGAAGATGTTGAAGGCTTATTTTTGATCTTGATTGTGAAGCTCCGCAAGTACCTGCTAAGTTAGCAACAAGAAGAATGCATGAACAATTGGCCCATATAATTCTCCATGTACCAACTCCAAAGGTCGTGTTGCTTTGAAAGTGGTTTTATTAGGGAAAGGTTGTTTTGAGTGCTTACCCACAAGGCAAGATTAACGAACTTGTGCTTGATGATTGATAATTGGGATTTCTATTGCCATTTGTTTGATTGTTAGGTTTTTTAATGAATCAAAAGTTAAATGACATCTAGGTATGTTGTTGTCATGCTTTATCATAAATCCTTGTTTGAAGGCAAATTAGAGTTCCCATAGTTAGAGCTATCTTGTAAAGTTTGTTATCCGATCTCTCAACCTTCATTAGCAAGTTACCATTCTTGCCTCGGCCTCTACTAGAGGCCTTACCTTGGCCTCTAATGTCACCACTGTAGCTGCCTTTGTTTTCACCAATGTTGCAAAAATCAGCCTAGGCTGCCGATTAATCGGTGATTAATCGCTAGGCGGCCTAGGCCCTTGTAGATTAATGCTAGTCAGATCAATTAATCGGTAATCGGAGCTAGGCGGGATTAATCGGTGCAAATCGGTAAAAATCGGTGTAATCGGCGTACTACTTTCTGATCAGTCAAAGCCGGTCAACGGATTGAATATGGGTTTTAAAACCATAATCTTACGGTTCTTACCATTTAAACCACAGCCCTAGCCCGGTAGCCGACATCCCCACCTCCACTTCGAATCTTGAGACCAGGCCCCCTCCCGACGACCACCCCTCCGGCGACCAGGCTCCTTCTCGACGGTGGTTAATTTCATATTTTGAACTATGTGATCTTTGAAGTACTTGATGGTTAACTTCATGTTTAATTATTAATGTTTGAAGTGTACTAATCTTAAGTATGTATATAATTTCTAAAAAATACATATAAAATTTCCAAATCGATTAATCCCGATTAATCCCGATTAATCCCTAGTCCCTACCTCACCACCCGACTAGCGCCTAGCGATTTTTACAACATTAGTTTTCACCAAATGAGTTGGTTGACTTGTTGCTTGATCCCTATTTAACCTAATTACGTAGCAGCATAGCTTGTGTTTTGCCCCTGGCTTCCTTCTAACGTAATCTCTATTCAAAAGCATTCAGTCTTCCAACTGCTTCTTCGAAGGTCATATTATCCAGATCATTTGTTTGCTTGATTGTAACCACTAACCGGAAATACTTTCTCCTTCTTGACCAATGTTGAGTCATCAAAGGTCAAACCAAGACTTGCTACCTTTGAAACCATCCCTAACGGTTTACTCGCAAACTGATCAATGGTATCTTCATCCCTTAAAGTTAGCATCTTGAACTTCTTTTTTTAAGTCGGAAGTCTTGCCTTATGCACTCTTGGTTCCCCCACATATCAAGCCTTCAAAAAATCCTAGATTTCCTTTGCGAATCTGTATTGAGTAGTTTACAGAAGCACCACTTTCTAAACTGCTTGAAACAAGAAAGGCCTTGCTGATTTTTTTTTTTTCATCGATCGTAGCTGCTGACACCTCCCAAATGCCTTGATCATCCATAATTGCTTGATGTAACAATTGACCAAGTAGTATAATTTGTTCCAGTCATCTTTTCTGGCAGCCACAATCACACCTTGGTTCTGGAGAGGAGCGGTTTCTTCAGCCATGTTAATTCTTGATCGATTTATTTTCTTCTAGGCAACAGGGGACTGGCTTTGATGCCAATTGTGGTCCCTGTTTTCTTTTCCTCACACTTTCACTTGTGAAAGACAAAAATACAAGAACACCACAAATTTTGAGGATAACTTCCTTGACTCTCTCTTATCAATCGTCAAAAGTTTTTTTAAGAAAACAATACAATTACTCTCAATATCTACTCTACTCTAGCTTAACCCCAAGCTAAGTCAAAAACAAATCAGACTTCTAAAGTAAACTCTCTATTCTAGGAAACAAATAAACCTTTTCAAATAAATAACACAAACCGACCTAGTTGACTTTTCAGTCGAGTTGACCCATACGACAATTAACACAAACCATTCTTTATTCAAAATGCAAACTTTAATGTCTATCTTCAACAAACTTTAATAAAAACACTACTATGTATGTATACTAGCCCTAAATCTTTTAAAAATATCATAAATCAAGTGGTGATCTTGAACTCACCTTTGAAACTTCAAGGAAACCCTAGGAATGGCATCTCCCACTTCATGGATTTATGAACAACACCAAGATCCAAACTTTATCATTTAGTTCTTTCTAAATGAGATATGAACATGATTTCATGCATAGATTTGTCATAACATGATCAAAATCATAATTCTCTTACATTTTCTTGCTTTTGAAGCTTCCTCTATCTAGGTTTCTTTCTTTTGGTTCTTTGTGTGAAAATGAAGGAACAAGGGAGAGGGGTGGCGGCCACCTTACCATTCATAGGAATGGATTAGGGTTAAACCCTTTTTAATTCCTTTTGCCCCTTAAAGTTTTGCCATGTTACTCTTGTAACCCTAAAACTTTAAAACTTGTCTTTTGTTGATAAAACGGGGTGTTTCAGCCCTTTAATGCTATTCTAGCTTGTCTAAACAATCTCATCAAGCTAGTGAAGCTCTCTAGCATTGTAACGTGTTTACATTGTTCATATTTGATTCGTTTGCTCCTCAATCCTAGCTAAATTTGAAGTTTGTTATTTGAGCAGCTTGCAATTGATCATTACACTTTCAAGAACGGATGCCATTATCGTGATGGTTTAAATTTTTCTCAAAGTCCCCAGCTATTACCAGACATTTGTAGAACATAGCCTCTAACTCACATACCCTATTATTTGGGCTTATTCATTGTTCTCTCTTGAAAGGTAGGAGTGTGTGGGGGAGCCCCATTGACTGTTCCTGGTGTTGGAGGAAACCGCTGAACTTGAGAAAGAAGCTCCACCCGGGAGAAGAGTGGAAAACAACTTTGATATGATAACGAAGAGGTCGCATTGAGATCTTCTATCCAAGGATCTCGATCTAGGCGAAAGGTTGCGCTTGCCATGCTGAACCAACTTTTTCTTTTCTTGACTGGTGGTGAAGGGTTCCAACTAGGACTGTCATAGGATCGTCAAGCCACTCAAGTCAGAGAAGCGGTTTTCCACGCTTAACCGTTGCACACGAAAGAGGATCGGAGGCCCCCTCAACCTCATTCCGGGGGGGGGGGGGGCACTACGAGGTGGGTAGTTTATCTGGGCGGATACCTCCTAAAGAGTAACGGAGGTATGCGAAGGTAGGCTCAAGCTAAGATTCAGCTTGTGAGCGTAATGGTATAAGCCTGCCTGACTGTGAGACCGAATGGTCGAACAGAGACGAAAGTCGGCCATAGTGATCCGGGAGTCCCGTGTGGAAGGGCCTTTGCTTGTTAACTGAAAAGAAGCCAATAAGGCACAGCTACAACTACATTGGATAGGGAAAGGGTAGGTTCCATAAGTAATATTCTCTTTTTAGTTAATTGTGTAAGTTTTAAACGTCTCCTCATTATATCCAGATTCATTTCTTTCCTTTTAATATAGGATAGTTAGATGTTGCAGTTAGAGCCAATTGCAACTAACGAGCAAGTCATAGCATGTAATAATGATATTAATATTTAGGCTTCTATAACATTCATTTCGTCACACGTATTACTTGCTCCATAACCCCACGTCTCTTGAACCTCAAGCTTATGTTGAGATAAAAGAAGACGGATACCCATTTATAAAAACAATGCTTGTGTATCTTTCATATCAGTCAAGTTTAAACACCTTTCTTTGACATCCATTTTCCATCAACAAAACTCGTACCATCACCGTTTGCTATTTTTTAGAATTTATTTTAAGCCTCATCAATTATTAGAATTAAAATTAAGGACTTCTAGTGGGATCTGTTGGTAGGAGGACTAAAGGAAGACCTGATGCATCACCCCCCGCGTGATGTGCAGGTTATCGACATTTGCCCTTTATAGGTGAAGCATGTTGCTTATTTGATGTATGCACTATCTTCGGGTTGTTATGCTTATGCATATGCGTATGCTTATGTGATGTATGCTTATCGGATGTATGCATTATAGTTTGGTTGTTGTGCTTATGAATATACTTATGAATATGTCTATGCTTATTCTAAACTCTTAATATGATATATACCTATGTGTTGTATGCTCTATAATCTGTTTGCTATCGTTTTCGAAATGGGGGGTCTCTTCGGAAGCAGTCTCTTTATCTCTTAAGATAGAGGAAAGACTCACCACCACCTACCCATCCCAGACCCTGCTTTTTAGTGGGATATACTGGGTATGTTTGTTTGTTTGTTTTAATTATTGGACATAATTTTTTCTTCCTTATCATGTTGATTTGTGGGGGTTCATAACAAAATCATGTAAAACAGCTTTATAGAAATTTGGTGATCTGTACTTTGTATTTTCAGGAGTATATTGAGATCAGATATTTAAGAAGACTTGGCCTTTAGAAATTGGGTAGCATGGCCAAAAGTCTAAGTTAATAATTTCTTCTTGTATATAAAATAGTTACAATAATTTCTTCTTGTTTCTAAAAGTTCAGTGCGCTCTCTCTCTCTCTCTTCCAACCTTATTGAATTACAAACGTTCAGTGCTCTCTCTCTCTCTCTTCCAACGTTCATATTACCGGCGACCTCCGCCGACACACAACTCGCCGGCCACCTCAGTCGACGAAACCCACCGGCGACCTCAACGACCGGCGACCAAAACCCCGGCGACCAAAACCCCGGCGACCGACTCGTCTCTCTCTCCCGCGCAGGTAAGTAACCCACCCCAAAGATCCACCGCCCTCACCCCGACCTTCGCACCGGCGACCACCAACCCCATCGCCTACCCAGTCTCCACCGCCCCTACCGCCGACCTCCTCAACGGCGACCACCAACCCCACCGCCTACCCAGTCACCACCGCCCACCCCGAAACCAACGCCCACCGTCACCACCGCCTGCCCTCCACCGGTCACCACATTACCTCTACCCACCACCACCCTCACACCCCCACACCCTCACTGCTCCCCTGCCCCCTGCCCCCTGCCTCACCACCGGCCATCACCACCACCCCCAACACCATCACAGAAACCTCATAGCCCGTACCAGCATCAAAATCGAGCAATTATAAAGTGGGTGTACATTTGGTGAGATCGATCTATCTCGGGTTTACATATCTGTCTTTACCCCTCTTCCATTATTTCTTTAACTATACCTTTAGTTTATATCTGTTAGTTTTGATTGTTTGGCTGGGTTAGGGGTACCAGCAGTCTGATTTTAAATAGCTACTTGTTCGTGTAATTTGGGTGAGATCGTTCCGTCTCGGGTTTTATCTCTGCTTCTAGTCTGCTCTATTTATTTTTTTCGTTTGGACTGATTGTTCTGATTGTTAGTTTATATCTCTGCTTCTAGTCTGATTGTTAGTTTATATCTCTGCTGCTAGTCTGATTGCTAGTTCATATCTCTGCTTCTGATTTTAAATAGCTACTTGTTCTGATTTTAAATAGCTTAGATTGGACTGATTGGCTGGGTTAGGGGTACCAGCACTCTGCTTTTAAATAGGGATTTGATTGTGCCAGTCACATTGTCTTGTGATTTGATATATTTCTGTTGCTGGTTGTAATTGTGTTCGTCTGTGTTTTGTTGACCATTGCGTGTGTGACTGCTTCTGTTTATGCTTGATTAGTGTGGCATCCTCTTTTTAAGGTGTTTCTTGTCACGCTGGGTGAGTGAGGTATAATAGATAACAGGAGACATTATGTTGGCCCGAGATCATGTACGGTGACGAGAGATGCAACTACAGGAATAAGGGTTATAAATTACGAGTGGCATCGTGGAATGTAGGAACACTTACTAGTAAGTTATTAGAGATAATAGATGTGTTAAGGAGCCGTAAGGTTCAGATAGTGTGCCTCCAGGAGACTAGATGGCGAGGTGGGAGGGCAAAGGAGTGTAATGGGTATAAACTATGGTATTCAGGGTCAGATGGAACAAAAAATGGAGTAGGTTTTTTAGTTGCTAAAGAACTTCAGGATAATGTGGTGGAGGTTAGAAGAATCGATGATAGACTTATGTTGTTAAGGATAGTAATAGGAGACGAGGTAGTGGCTGTAGTTAGTGCGTATGCACCGCAAGTTGGATTAGGGGATACGGAAAGAAAGAAGTTCTGGGAGAGTTTAGATCACGTTATGGGAGACATACCCCGAGAAGAAAAATATTCATAGGAGGAGATTTTAATGGGCATATCGGTAAGGACAACGATCATTTCCCGTTGGTGCATGGAGGCTTTGGGTATGGTCTGAGGAATGACGTCGGTAGGGAGCTTCTTGACTTTGCACTAGCGCATGAACTAAGCATCATAAATTCGTTTTTCAAGAAAAGAGAATCGCATCTAATTACGTTTAGCAGCGGCGGGAGACACACACAGATAGATTATTTGCTGATGAGGAGAGAAGATCGTAGCTCGTGGAGGGACTGCAAGACAATACCGGGACAGACAGTAGTCACTCAACATCACATGTTGGTGGCAGACCTACGACTGAAGAGAGCAATTGTCCAACAAACAAAGAGAAGTAGACCTACGATCAGATGGGTACAACTCAAAGACGAAAAGATTACCATCTTTAGAGATAAAATCATATCAATGAACCTGAGTGGGCCACAGGAAGACGCCAACCAAAAGTGGGAGGCTATGGCAACTAGAGTCATTCAAGCAGCTAAAGAAACGCTTGGGACTACAACAAATAGGACAATCGGTCATAAGGAATCCTGGTGGTGGAACGAAGATGTACAGGAGAAGATAAGAATTAAACAACAAAGTTTTAGAGAGCTTTTACGTTGTAATAATGAGGAAGAACGAGCAGAGCTAAAAGATAAATACAAAGAGGCAAAACGAGAGGCGAAAAAGTCTGTGTCAGAGGCAAAGAACACAGCATACGAGAGGATTTATAAGCGATTAGAGACGAAAGAGGGTGAACATGACATGTTTAAGATTGCCAAGGCAAGGGAACGTAGTAGACAGGACTTGAGATTGGTGAAGTTTATAAAGGCCGCGGATGGAAAGGTCTTGGTGAGGGAGAAAGACATCAAGGGGAGATGGAAAACTTACTTCGATAACCTTTTCAACATAACGAACCGTAATCAACAAACGGAGATTGATGAAACAACTCAAACGACGCAACAAAACAAGTGTTATTGTAGAAGCATCACAGTCGATGAAGTTAAGAGAGCTTTGAAGAAAATGGGAAGGGCTAAGGCGGTGGGGCCAGACAACATTCCGATTGAAGTGTGGAAGTGCCTGGGAGATGAGGGCCTACAATGGCTAACGGACTTATTCAACACTATCTTTAAGACAGGAAAGATGCCAGAGCAGTGGAGAAGCAGTGTCATAGCCCCATATATAAGAAAAAGGAGATGTCCAATGTTGCGCAAATTACAGGGGAATAAAGCTATTGAGTCACACGATGAAGCTATGGGAAAGAATTGTTGACACGAGAATTAGACGAGAAACTCAGATAGCGGTAAACCAATTTGGATTTATGCCAGGACGCTCTACAACAGAAGCTATACACGTCATAAGGAGGATAATGGAGAAATATAGAGAAAAGAAAAGAGACTTGCATATGGTATTCATTGACCTAGAAAAAGCCTATGACAGTGTGCCGCGGAAACTCATCTGGGAAAGTCTACGACTTAGAAAGGTACCAGAGAGGTATATCAAAATAATAAAGGATATGTATGACGGGGCAAAAACGTGTGTACGAGCACCTGTCGGAGACACAGACTACTTCCCGGTGGAAGTAGGACTCCACCAAGGATCGGCATTGAGCCCATTCCTCTTCACAGTAGTGTTGGACGAGATGACCAAGTCTATACAAGAGCCAGTCCCATGGTGTATGCTGTTTGCGGATGATATTGTCTTAATATCAGAATCTAAGACGGTGCTTAACGAGAGATTAGAACAGTGGAGAGCAGCACTAGAACGCAAGGGCTTAAGGATAAGTCGCTCTAAGACAGAATACATGCATTGTAACTTTAGTGGTGAGGCAGAAGAGGACACTCAAATCAGTATCCAGGGCATGGCGGTCCCCGGACGTCTAGGTTCAAATACCTTGGCTCGTACGTACAGGAAGATGGAGAGATACACAGCGATGTAGCACACCGTGTACAATCAGGATGGTGCAAGTGGAGAGCAGCATCAGGGATTTTGTGTGATAAGAGGTTCCCAGCAAAATTAAAGGGAAAACTATACAGAGTGGCAGTACGTCCAGCTATGTTATACGGCACAGACTGTTGGGCCATAAAGAAATCGCACGAGAGACAAATAGAGGTCGCAGAAATGCGAATGCTGAGGTGGATGTGTGGACACACAAGATTGGATCGGATAAGAAACGACGTCTTTCGCCAGAGGCTGGAGGTGGCTTGTATCACAGAAAAAATAAGAGAGGGAAGATTAAGATGGTTTGGGCACGTGAAGAGGAGAACGATGGCAGCACCTGTTCGAGCAGTAGAGAACATCAGCTTAGAGGGTACGAGGAGTAGAGGTAGACCTAGGTTGACTTGGGACGAGGTTATTAGGAGGGATATGATAGACTTGCATCTTTCTGAGAACATGATCGAGGATAGAAGTGAGTGGAGGCGTAGAATTAAAATTAAGGACTTCTAGTGGGTTTTGTGGGTGGGAAGGGTATACGGTGACATATGGCCGTACCCCACACGTTAGGTGTAGTTTTCCTCATCTACCCTTTTGGGTGTTACATGCCGGGTTTTTTTTTTTTTTTTTTTTTTTTTTTTTTTTTTTTTTATGAGCGCATTATCTAATTCTTTATGTGATATCTTTGTGTTGTATGCTTTGTATTATGATTGTTATTGTTATTGCCTTTGTTAACGAGTCGGGGGTCTCTTCGGAAGCGGTCTCTCTATCTTTCTAGTTAGAGGAAAGACTTGCCACCATATACCCCTCCCAGACCCTGCTCTTCAGCGGGATACACTGGGTACGTTTGTTTGTTTGTTTTTCAGTATCTCTTCCACTATCTGATTTGTTTGTTCTATTTATGAACCAATATTTAATATATATGGTTTCTCACAAGGGCATTGGGGTTGGTCGAGCACCAAGAAGCCATCCCATCCGCACAACTGCTGTGTTACATGGTGGGAGAAATTAGTGTCGAATTTGAATATCTAAGGAGTCATCTACTTCTTTTTATCTAAAATCTAATTTAATCTCGTGTTTGCTTGATGTCAGATTATGTTTTTTACTTCCCTTATTAAAGCACGCCTTCATAGAAATTGTTTACCTCTGAGATAACTTTGTACTCATTTTTAGAGCACTATAGTACTAATGGAGTGCATAAATACTGTAGCAGAGATGACCATATAAGGATTGTTCTTATCTATATTGCTTATACATATGCATGTCAAAAGAAGTTTGGCTGATTGTTGGAGGAACTATCTGATCAGCTGCTCAGACAAAAAGTTTCTGATCATACTCTACATGTTATGCCCAAGTTTTGCTCTAATTTGTGATAACACTAGAGTTGGCAATTTTGACCTGTTAACTATTGCATGGGTCGATATCTTTACTAGTACAAATGAATAAAAGCAACAACTTTGCAAAAAGTGGAACATGCCAAATGGGTGGATCGGGCAAAAATTTAAAGCACTAAACCTTTTAATAATTTTTATTAGAAATTCTGGTTATTGTTAAGATACCATGATTTTTGTGATCATGCCTGGCACACTAATTATCTATAGAAATTCCAAATATGTTACACAAGTGTTTCAGGGGCAAACCTGCCCCTTTTCCTTTTAATCCATGTGAAAGCTTCCCAACAAGCCAAGCCACCCAGTGCAGGACAGGTTAGAGAAACCTGTGTTCTTATGTGGAGCAATGCTACTTATTGGACGATAAACTAACTTCATGACTAACGCTATATTAATAATTTTCTTCTATAGCTATTACATACAAGTGCGCTTTGATTTTAGAGGAAGTCGAATGCATCTGATCTGTCAATAGTGCAGTTGTAAGATTATTAATATTTATGGGGCTTTGCAGGTCGTGATATTGGAGTAAATCTTCCAATTTTGTTAAATGCAATAGTGGCAGCACTACCGTCAAGTGGGAGCACAATGCTAAGAATTGGGATGACTAACCCTCCTTATATTCTGGAGCACTTGAAGGAGATAGCTCATATCTTATGTCATCCTTGTGTCTATTCATTTTTACATGTACCTGTTCAATCCGGAAGTGATGCTATTTTAACTGTAAGTAATAAAATCAATAGACAAACAAAACGTATTAAAGGTGGCTTTGTCAACCCTTTATAAAATAGTTCGATTTGGCTCACGTTTTACCTGTAGGCATGGCAAAGGTAATGGACAAAACAGATTTAAAACGGCCTGCATTTGTAGAGTCAATGATCCAGATAGATCATGCATTAAAGATGTTTAGAGAAAGAAATATTGATACAATAATTTAATCTAAAATTTGAAACAAACTATTTAGGAAGTTATATGAATTAAAAATACTCGTTAGGAAACTCAACCTATTTGACATGGTCCCCTCATTTAACTGGTCTCTTTTATTTTTTCCATTTATAATAAAGAAAATAACCCAAATTGACAGATTCGTAAGTAAACGAGCTGAACTAGCTATCTCTAATTTTCTTGAATGGGTAATATGGGCCAATTAAAATAATAGTTAAACTGTTGAACAGGCCAAATAGAATTAGTTCAAAAAAGAAACAAGTCAAATGGGTTGAAAGACATCCAAAGCGTGTCTTTAAAGCATACAACCTCATAAATTTCGTTATGCAAAAACAGGTTATTATTATAATGATTTAGTTTTTGTAATCATATTTAACAAACTAATTAGTAGCATTTTTAATTATGTCCAGGCATATTATGTTTTAGGTCAACCCGAAGCAAAAATACCATTTTGCCAAATTTCGCCACTTTGAAAACTTTAAATATGTTATGGTTGTTGAATTTGATTTTGGTTACACTAGAAGTTACAAGCATGTGCTTATAATATTTTTTGGTTATGGATGACAGGCGATGAATCGGGAATATACAGTAAGCGAGTTCCGGAAGGTAGTAGATACATTGACTGAATTGGTTCCTGGGATGCTGATTGCTACTGATATTATTTGTGGATTTCCTGGTTAGCATACTTCCTTTTGTCCTTGATTCTTATATATTCTCAGTAAATAGCAACAGTTCATACTATATATTAGTGCATCATCTTTAAGATCTTAAACATAAGAGTAGAATCTAGACCATCCATTGATCTTGTGAATAATTCTAACTACTCATAACCTTATTCAACCAACTATACATAATCATTTTCACCAATGATTTTACACACATTCTCTCACTCATAAATCACCTTTCACTCCACTTCCACCCATCGTCTCTCTCTCTATATATATATGTGTGTGTGTGTATATATATATATATATACATGTATGTATGTATATACATACATACATGTGTATATATATACATACATACATGTATGTGTATACATACATACATGTATGTGTATACATACATACATACATGTATGTGTATATATACATACATACATGTATGTGTATATATACATACATACATGTATGTGTATATATATACATACATACATGTATGTGTGTATATATATACATACATGTATGTGTGTATATATATAAATACATGTATGTGTGTATGCATATACATACATGTATGTATATACACGTGTGTGTATGTATATGGACACGTGTGTGTATGTATATGGACACGTATGTATACATATACATACATGTATGTATATACACGTGTGTGTATGTATATGGACACGTGTGTGTGTATGTATATGGACACGTGTATATGGACACGTGTGTGTATGTATATGGACACGTGTGTGTATGTATATGGACACGTGTGTGTATGTATATGGACACGTGTGTGTATGTATACATACGGACACGTGTGTGTATGTATACATACGGACACGTGTGTGTATGTATACATACGGACACGTGTGTGTATGTATACATACGGACACGTGTTTGTATGTATACATACACACGTGTGTGTATGTATATACACACGTGTGTGTGTATACATATCTATATACATCTATGTATGTATACATATATACATGTATATATATATACATGTATATCTATATACATCTATGTATGTATACATATATACATGTATATATATATATATATATCTATATATAGGTATATATATACATGTATATCTGTATAGGTATATATATACATGTATATCTGTATAGGTATATATATACATGTATGTATAGGTATATATATATATACATTACCATTTTTAGAGATAAGGTCATACCAATGAAACATCCTGGACCACAGGAAGACGCAAACCAAAAGTGGGAGGCCATGGCAAATACGCTCATCCAAGCAGCTAAAGAAACGCTTGGAGTTACAACAAAGAGGACAGTCGACCATAAGGAATCTTGGTGGTGGAACGAAAATGTACAGGAGAAGATACGAATAAACAACAAAGTTTCAGAAAGCTTATACGCTGTAACAATGAGGAAGAACGCCCAGAGCTAAAAGATAAATACAAGGAGGCTAAGAGAGAGGCGAAGAAATCGGTGTCAGAGGCAAAGAACACGGCGTATGAGATGATGTATAAACGACTAGAGACGAAAGAAGGAGAGCATGATATGTTTAAGTTAGCCAAGGCAAGAGACAGCAGAAGACAAGACCTGAGAATTGTGAAGTTTATAAAGGCTGCGGATGGAAAAGTTTTGGTGAACGACAAGGACATCAAGGGGAGATGGAAAACTTACTTCGATAACCTTTACAACATAAAGAACCCAAATCATCAAGCTGAGATAGATAATACAACCCAAACAACACAACAAAACAATTGCTATTATAGAAGCATCACAGTAGACGAAGTTATGAGAGCTATGAAGAAAATGGGAAGGGCTAAAGCGGTGGGACCAGACAACATACCGATTGAAGTGTGGAAATGCCTGGGAGATGAGGGGCTCAAATGGCTAACAGATTTATTCAACACTATCTTTACGACAGGGAAGATGCCGGACCAGTGGAGAACCAGTGTTATAGTCCCCATATATAAGAAAAAAGGAGATGCACAAAGTTGCGAAAATTACAGGGGAATAAAGCTATTGAGTCATACGATGAAATTATGGGAAAGAGTTATTGACACGAGAATTAGACGAGAAACGCAGATAGCGTCAAACCAATTTGGATTTATGCCAGGACGCTCTACGACAGAAGCAATACACGCCATAAGGAGGATAATGGAGAAATACAGAGAAAAGAAGAGGGACCTCCATATGGTATTCATCGACCTAGAAAAGGCCTATGACAGCATCCCGCGTCAACTAATTTGGGAAAGTCTACGACTTAGAAGGGTACCAGAGAGGTATATCAAAATAATCAAGGATATGTATGATGGGGCAAAAACGTGTGTGCGAGCCCCGATCGGAGACACAGACTCATTCACAGTGGAAGTGGGACTCCACCAAGGATCGGCACTGAGCCCATTTCTCTTCACAGTAGTGTTGGATGAGATGACCAAGTCTATACAGCAGCCAGCTCCGTGGTGCATGCTCTTTGCGGATGATATTGTCTTAATATCGGAGTCTAAAAGGGTGCTTAACGACAAGCTAGAACAGTGGAGAGCAGCACTAGAGCGCAAAGGTTTAAGGATAAGTCGCTCAAAGACAGAATACATGCATTGTAACTTTAGTGGCGAGGCGGAAGAGGACATCCAAATCACTATTCAGGGTATGGCGGTCCCACAAACGTCTAGGTTCAAATACCTGGGCTCGTACTTGCAGGAGGACGGAGAGATACATAGCGATGTAACGCACCGTGTTCAAGCTGGATGGTGCAAGTGGAGAGCAGCAGCAGGGATCCTATGTGATAA